>JTDE01000747.1:38034-48498 GCA_014338405.1 Paragonimus skrjabini miyazakii
AGATGTACGCTACTGAGGAAACCAGAGTGCATTGTTTTTTCTAGTGGGGCTATCAGGAAAGTCGGGGAGAGTACGGAAGCTGCGATCAGTCGTGAATTATGTTCACATTAGATGAAATAAAAACTCTATTATTTTTCAGTAATTAGAAAAAAGGGTATATCTGTAAGTAAGTGTTGGATAGTTCTAGGACTCAGTTTCTGTGTATTCCGGAGATAATTGTTCATCGGAATAGAGCAGCCCAAATGAACATCTGTAACGTGTTTTGACAGGAGTTGCCTGTTTTCAGGTCTCATTTCCAAGTACCCATGCTCTCGTGATTCGTTCTGGACGGCTGCGACAAATCTAATCAGTGATTTAAGCCAAGATCCAGTTACTCAGAGTTCAAACAGCGAGGGCGTGTTAGACTACGATGAGGATCAAGTTCCACAAGCCTCTTCAAAAAGCGAGCGCATTAAGTTTTCACCCGATTTCGCCTAGTCGAATTCCGCATTTCTCTTCAAACTGTACTCAAGCTAAAATACCCTAATTTGTATGGAGTCACTTATCAGATAAGTGAGAACAGGCTATTAAATTATCCACTGATGAATTATACTGATTATGGATCATACCCAAGCCTTGTGAATGAGTGTGTTAAAAATGTTGATAGATTTTATGTGTGGGTGGGCGGAGCCGTTTCGGAGGCTGATTCACACCTTATAGGGAATTCGGGAAGAATATCGAAAGATTTGAATAGTTAACCGGTTTTATCTCCGCCTCAATCACTTCAGTCGGTTGTACAAGAGAACTGAACAAGCGAAAGAGTAAAATCTGACAATGAGGAGACAAGCTTACATGGACAAACACGAGGGCCACACAAACTAGACGCCACACGGGCAATATACGGCAACCTCTCATTTTCACGTCGTGTTCATCTCTACTCCTGATCAGTCAAAATATTTAGTAAACACTCCCGGGAGAATTGTTCGTCTTAACCCTATGTTAAGCCATGTCCTTGGCCTCATGGGAGCAAATTTCAAGTCTAGAATATTCAGTAGTTTCCCTCAAACCGCGCGTTAGAATTCATTGTGCATGCATGACAGCTTGCTTAGCTCATGTTGGGAATAGTTGACACACTGGAGACGTACATGCATTCACATCGAGGATTATACTTGAGAAGAATAATCGGTGCGTATCTGCATAGCGCGACCGAACGATTGGCCTATGTCGTTTTTAGACGCTTGAAACTACAGAAGTGATCTCAGATAGAACGTGCTGTATAGACAGGAAGTTGTTTGGATGTCCAACTATGACGAATTTCGTAGACTTCAAGCTGGACAATTGAGATCGCATTCAACTACATTTCCGATGGGAATATTTAAAAGCGAAAATTGTGCCTAGTATTTTTCACTTGTTCAATCAGGAATATATGTCAGGAAGACTTTGCCTAACCTTGTGTGTATTCCTTAGCTATCACGCCTCTTCTTCCCGTAGGCTGAAAGATCTCAACCACTTACAGTTAGTGTGCGATCAGGCGAACAGCCACCACGGCTATAATGGTTATTAGCGAGGTGATGTAAAACTGTCCACACCCTCATCAGCACTATGTATGCCCGTCACCCATGAGCATGTATTTGAATGACTGTTCTAGCATTTTTCTACTAAAAGACAGGGTCTCATTCGGTAAGGGGTATGTGAGTTATTGCCCTTAGCTACTACACTTCCTATTCTCACTTGCTAAGTTACTCAAATTCCTAACCTTTAAAGAAGGTTAGTTTTAGGTGGATAGGCTAACCGGTAAGAAGGCCTGTTTAGCGTTCTTCATCCTACGTAGCCCCAAGCTTACTGGCTTAATATCTTCAAGGGCTAATCGACAGTCCGCAGAGGGAAAATGAAGTCAGCCATACTGGCTATTTGAATGCTGTAACTAGTGTTCGTCTCCCAGGTTAGGGTTCCCGCGATCCACCTGACATATTAGATGAAGAGAATTGGTTCAGTTGTACCACAGCTGTGATAACATGACTGATTTGTTTACAAACCAGGAACAGTTAATTAAAGCACAAGTCGATGTCATTTTATTGTCAGGTCGCTACCCGATTGTGTGTTTGCAGTGTGTTAATGCTATGGGTTTGAAATGGCCTTTACTCGTCACGTGTTGACACTCTCACATTCTCACAGTTAAATCAAGATTTTTCCGGGTACACGATAGTCATTTATCACCATCAACCATTGATGCATTTCTGTCGAGAAGTTAAGATGTTGTCTGATCTAAATGCCAGTTGGAAATCGAATATTGACTTACCCCCTCTTGAATGACTTTGTGATTACACATGGATTCAGTATACGGTTATTCATAATGCATGTTAATGGATTAATATTTTTGGGTATGTTTACTAACATAAAAAGGGCACTAGTGACGGTCTCAAAGATCTTTCGGTAACAAAACTCATTCGCACGTTGTTCTTCGTCGTTCTCCGCACGGTGATTTTCGACATTAACTTCGGGGGGAACCAGTGAGCGTCGTACGGTAGGTGCGTTAGAGACCATCGGTTTCCAGCTTACACCTTAGCACCACTGTGTGATGAACAGCACTATCAGTTGCGATTAGCGGACCACATAAAACAAACCTCCGCCTATTTTGGTCATGTAGGCAAGTATTTTGGCTCATTGTGAAGGCCCAAAGTATGGTGTCTTTTACTGGACCTTACATATGCCAGACAAAGTGAACTCAGGTTAACTGAACATTTACTCGGTGAATTCGTGATTCAAAGCATAGATTGGATTCGGGCAGATTTTCATTGTTACAACCCAGTGTTATAGACCATAGTACATAGATTAGAATTATGCAACTGAAAACCGATAGAACGACTTGTACATTCCTGAAAACACATATGGATGGATGAGTTTCATTGGTCAACCTGCACGGAAAAAACACGCACAAACCAACAAACGGTCAGAAACAGTTCATATCGATTATCCGGTGAAGACCTAACATGAAGAAACGAACAGCCCCTTTCCTCCATTACTTACCCTTTTGCGTTCGTACACTCGCTTTCCCTTAACTGACTTCTGAGTGACCTTTGCTGAACACCGTTAATTCTTCAATTAGATAATGTTCACATGACCTTGTTATATTTGTCACCTCTCCATCCGACCAGACACCATAACTCGAATATTGTATATATCTGATTAAAAAATGAGCACCGCATCCAGTATGAGTTTGTCCTGAACTGTGGCAGTTTTCGTTGCAGGGCCACTTTACCTATTATATAAAGCTTTCTCACTCTGTAAAAGCTTTATCACTGTGAAGCACGTGGTTTTCCTAGACGGGCGTCGTTAACTTTAAAAGAAGGTATTCTTGCAGTGAGTGCTTTTAAATCGACTCATAGATGGTGGGTTCCAGAAAGGCCAACATACTCCTTCTAGCGGATCATACTACATTTTATGTATGCACTAACTCACCATCTCCATGCGTTGTAGGGCTGTTTATGTGATCTTTGAAACTCGAATTCTCTTCCACCATTGGTCGCATACGGTGCAAAGTGAACAAGTTCTATGCGAATAATCCAAATACACTGGCGTACATCAAAATTGATCCAGACTGGATTGCCAAATTATGTATTCATATGTACACATTGTGCAATTTAATCATGCCTTTAAAATGACATAGTTCCCAATTTAGAAGACAGCAAACGTTACTTGTACAACTGCAATCTGGATAGCTTCTAAATTTATCATTAAGGAACAGACATGTATATGAAAAGTTAAGTGAAAACCGATTGAGTGAACGTTGAGTTTCTCCAAGCCCTGATTACTTCTTTTCCGTTTGCTACTGAATGACTCCAAATTCGTTACTGATAGGTAGTAAGGAACCTGGGTTGATATAAAGCGAACGTCACTCATAAGTGCTCTCAGGCTTGGCATAGCTTACAAACTTTTAATAAAGAAACCTCATACTCAAGTTTCGGTTCTACTAAAGCACACCAGTAGAGCATGTCCTTGGCAAATCCTCCAGTGGTTAACAATTCTCCCTCGGGTACATCAAACAGATGTTTGATCCCAGGGGACTTCAGAGTGCCACAGGTATGTTGACAGTCCTTCTCCTGTTCAGATTTAGCAGGGAGCTTTGCAGGTGATTGTCTACAACTTACTTTTCAGATGACACTGAACCAGCTTGTTGGCCAATCAACGGTGTTAAAGGTGGGCCAAACCCTGTCAAAATTGGATCTCCTATCCAAGAAATCCACTTATTTCATGTTTTATTTCAAATTTCAACAGCCCCCAGGTTGGCTCGATCATGTGGTCGCGCTGTTCCATTGCTGCGTAAGCAGGGATACATGCACTGACTAACTTTGCTCGCCTAATAACTTGAGGTCATTATTTGATGCGGTGAGCGCAGCTGCAATTTACCGGAAGTGCCTGATCACGAACAAGGACTCTACAGAATCTGTACGGCAAACGCTCCACAGCTATATTGAGCCATCTTCTACCTCAAACACACCCCTTGCAGACATCATGATTGTCACTCAACACCCATGAGTTGACCAAGAGGGTGGGAAAGCGTTCCAGAAAATATCCGAAGGTTGGCAAGGTCATGGATGGCTTTCCCCGGTGTTCACTCAGTCAGCCTTTTCGAGGTCCACGGTTGACCTGGGGTGCGTGCAAGCAGTTTCTCAGAATTGTTCGGTTATGGTACGAACGAGAAATTGCTGACTTCGCTGTAAACCAATGTCATTGTTTCGAGTACGTTACGTATGATGGAAAGCAGAATAGTTTGATACTCTCTATTGTGGACCAAGCTAGAATTCCACTCTGGTTTTGATAGGGCGTGCTTACTAGAGGAATAACATGTTAGTATTCTGGAACTTCCTGCTCGATTCAGGAAAATGGAAACAAAAATTGAAGTGTATCATTTCTTACGGAATATACAAATATCTTAAACACTCACATTACTGAGGTAGCTAAACACCAAAAACGTCACATGGCCCAGACCAAACAGGCTCTGTAAAGTTGCAAGTTGTGTAAGTCACTTACTCTGGCGTTCTGAGCTCTCGTTGTTTAATGACATGAGGTGCTTGTCACATCTTCCAAACAGGGAGCTAGACGATACCGACTGATTATCAACCTGTCAGCTTGTAAGTACCGTGACGAAATTCCTCGAGAGGCTGGTAAGAGATTAAGTTGATGTTGTTCTCGTCCGATTCAAGTGCCTTGGCTTAGTCCAATACGATTTAAGTTATGAACACTCCTGTCCCCCAGACCTCATCATAAAGGATAACTGAGCAAAAGAAGTATACTATGGCCATGCCGTAACTATAGTTTTCACCGACTTTATTAAAGAAGTAACATATCAGACGCTGTGCGTGAAAATGCAGACCTTCGAACAGAGTGGGTAAGTCTCGTGATGGTTATATGCATTTCTACAGATCAGGAAGTTGTTTGTCCGCGCAAGAACGAGCCATTCCCCCAACGTGCTCTGGATATCGAAGTGTCTGAAGGTTCGGTGTTGGGACCTATTCTCTCCTTATGTTACATCAGTGAGCCTTCTGAATGCCTGAAAGTATGCTCGCTGGTTTTTTCAAGTGATCTCAAGAGGTGGCAGATGGCGGATACTTCAAGAGGACTGAAGACATCGTAGAGGGTCATAAGTCGGCTGTGGTTACGGTGCATAAGAAGGTTACTACCGCTAAACCGTTAAAAATGCACCATATAGTCCGTTGGTTCAGCTGTTGTTGTAACTTTCAAGTGTTCGCTAGGAGGAACGGAGCTGCATGTTATGCATAAGTAGATGGACCTCAATATCATTAGTTCCAGAAACTTTAAAGCCAACATACAATGGTACTAGGCTGTCAACAAAACGGAGTATCCGACTATCAAAGGGTAGGCCGCAGGCTTGAGGAAAATCGGGGATACGATAATGACAGACATATTCCAAAATCAAATTTCGCCTGTATGTAAACAAAACCTACAGACGCGCGAGATCCGAATCCAGTTATTCGAAATGTTCCTCATTTCTATACGTCAACACCAGTACCTTGCCTGTCGAAATTTTGTCCTGGTCAACATACAGCTGTGCAGACTAAGTACCCACTCAACCCCATTGTATCAACAGAATCAATTTCCCAATTTGGGTTTCCTCATACTCATGGCATATTTTTGCACCTTGACTAGCGGACGACTTAGTAGATATGAGGCATTTTGGCTGTTACTAACTGATTGTCATATTAGCTAGCTTTATCCGAGACCGAACTGGTAGTTTTGTGATTAACTTGTTTTGCTTGAATGAGTTTAGTGACTTTGTGTCAACCAATACTAGTGTGTCAGCCTTCGTTAATCTTACACGCATTGGTAGTTGTGACATATCCGTTCAAATTTATCCAATGTTTCCGGCGCACGGATACACACACTTTCACTAGACATGTAATGCGAGATACCTAAGGGTAAATGCACCCAAGAATGACTGATCGACTGTATGGAAAATGTTTGGAAATCGTTCACAGACCTATATGTATGCGTAACTTACAGCCGATCAATTGATTGAATTTAAAATTAACGACTAATTTGGGAGTCAATTTTGTAGTTTGCTTCAGTCTGTAGATCAGTTCAATTGAAAAGAGCAGTTGTATAACATTCAGCTTACCTTGAGTTAGATGAATTAATAGGAACATATATTATATTAATGAGTGTACTGATCTGCGGATACAAATGAGTGTGAGATAAATCACAAAGATTACTTCAAGTTTGAGCATCTGTCGTTCACGTAGAGGACTGCGCAGTCGATGTTCACGATGTCTCTTGCCACTTCTGACCACTAAGTACATTGTAACACCACGCCATAAGCTTACTGTGCAAAATCTACAATGTCGTTTGGTGACAAAGTATGGTTTCATCCTATTTTCCTGTACGCATGGCCTGTAACGATTTTCATATAGTCTCTAACTTCGTCTACAATGAACGTTGTAGCCAATTAACCCGGTCTGGGAAACCATCCTAACCGGAGTAGAAAAATCAAAAGTTTACCCAGTCGCCGATCAGTTACTCCCTGCTCTCAAACTGGTGAATGCGTAGATCAACTTTGTTAGTTTGTTTGTTCGTTTGTTTGTTTGTTTATACCACAGTACTTAACTGCGATTTGTAGAGTCTTCCCGCGCATCCGACCAGCCGTCAAAACGATGTTCGTAGTCTGACGGCAACACAAAACGAACCGAATACAGAACTGACTACCACGTTTTGTCCCTGAATGTTTGACACAAGGGGACGGCAGTAGAAGTTTGTCATTCATTCCCAAACTCTCTAGCTCTGCTAGTTTCCCCAGCGATCAGAACAGCTTGCATACTGATCTTTGGCGATGTGTTGGAGACTGGTGTCCACAGGATTTACTCTGAGTTGCAGATGAAGTCAGTCACGCAGACATTGATTACCTGCTCACTGTTGACACAACTACTTCAGCGTTAACATTTGGGGTTGAGTTACCCCACTAACTACTAGTCAACCGTTTATTTGTTGCTACTGTTTTTGATTGGTTGTTTTGGATTGGGGGTGACAGTGAAACCATGGTAACTCCATGTCGCGTTTACGGACACCAGAGCTTGTTCCAGCCCCACCCCCACAGAGGCCGCCGAAATAATACAGTTTTAAGGAACGAAAGTCAGCGCATATGTCATAAAGAGGACTGCACTTAGCACGACGTCAAGATCTTGTGCTCTGCCGTAAACATCTCTGCACTCAGCTTTTGATCAGTTTCCAAGATTGCTTGTCTTCTACTCGACCGAGTAAGATCTTGATTATTTGACCTGCGCCTCTAAGACAGTATGTACACCGATTAACGGCCTACCCATGTCTCGCCAACACCAATCCGCCCGAACCGTTTCCGATAAAGATAGATCACTGGTCAGGCTACCAAAGCCTTATTTTGAAATGATCGTTCTAGGTTTTTTCTCACTATTTACTTCTGTACACTAGTACCAAATTTTAAAAAGTTCAATTTGAGTGTTTCACTCGCACAACAAACGGCACTGTTTGTTAAAACCTATCAAATTCGGAAGTGATTAATAGAATGCTCGTGGTCAATTGTTTAATGAAA
Organism: Paragonimus skrjabini miyazakii; assembly: GCA_014338405.1. Taxonomy (NCBI): domain Eukaryota; kingdom Metazoa; phylum Platyhelminthes; class Trematoda; order Plagiorchiida; family Troglotrematidae; genus Paragonimus; species Paragonimus skrjabini miyazakii. The sequence continues at coordinate 46,094 of JTDE01000747.1, forward strand.
TCGTGTGTACAACCCGAGGTTGGCTTCAAAGTCAGTAGTGTACTATTCATTTCAACTTCTTCATAAGTCATTTATAATAATCAGGTTTTAAAACGTTTCCTGAATTGATCGTATGGTGCCTAGAATGAGTTCGAATTATGACTAGTCTATGGATGCAGATGCGGCTATCAGACATCAGCTTATCAACAAATCGTCACAGAACACTGTTTGTAGTCAACCGGATACGATCTGTTCAGTTGGCAAATACTAGGCAAATTAAGCGTATAAGTTTCATGATGGCGTCGAAGTGGAAAGTCATTGGCTGACTTTCATTTGGCCCAGTAAACTTTCTGTGGAAGAAAAGGCGCATAGCCTGTTGAACTGACACTTTCCACCGTTTACGTGTTACTTGTTAGCTGTAGTAGCAATATCAGATAAATATGTCTCATAATAGTATTCACGTTCAGTCAGCTCTGTGGATTTACGGGATCTAGACTACATTAAGGTTGAGGACCTGTAGCATCAGCGAGATGGCTTATTTTCATCCGTCAATTTCTTCTCCCCAGTTATCATACCCTTGTCGTAGTTTGCTCCGTCAATTTTAGGTAGAGTTAGGCACAAATCCTCTACTCACCCATGCAAATTACTTAGATAGAAAGCTTCTCTGAATGCATAAGCAATGATCGGGAGTGAGCAGTGTTCAGTTTGTAGCATGCAAACCTGATCTTGCGTCAACGAGGCTATGGTAGTTTGAAATCGTACTACATATCTCAGTTTCGCATTTGAATGAAACCATTTACAGTACTTAATTATGCCCGTAAGTGAGTACGCTATCCGCTTATCCACACTGTATGGTCATGCCTGGAATGTGATGGAACGTGGCAGATAAAACCATCAAAGTGAAGAACATAAATTGTGGTGCAAATGCGTGTGTGTGTGTGTGGTATTGTCAAACGTTGAGTGAACTTTCCCATCTTGATTAATTCTGTCAATAGGATCAACCGGGCAAACAATGCATTCCTTGTCCGGTCCTTTGGGCAGTACCGGGTTGGGCCGTTTTATCTCTGTCACCCAGACCTCAGTCCTTACACTGTGGTAGACTGACCATCCACAGCTCCATCTAACCCTTAATCGCTTTATGAAAAGTCAGTGCACAGCGGACAATGAGCAGCAAACCAGTGAATCCGGAACCGCATGATCACACACACACACGGGGTGTGCGCGTGCCGTCTAGTTTTAATGGCATTCCTGCCTCCGTTTGAGCCCATCATATCACCCATATGTCTGTCCTCCCCCACCCCCGGACCTTCTGTACCCCCATTGTCTCCTTGCTTCAAATGCCGTCGAAGTTATGCACGTGGATTCTAATCTCAAAATATCCACCCCATGTGACTGCTTGAGCAAATAGACCATCTGCTCACGTACAGCTCATTTCTCATGTACGATCTGTTTGTGGTTTGACCCGAGTCAATAGTAGACCGGTTAGCACGGCCCGATCTTACTGAAGTGACGGAATGGCTCAGTAGCGTTCACCCGTTTTGTATCAATTCTAAAAGACCAGTTTTAACGACTTCTCTATTCAGGTTAGCATGAGGGGAACGTTCAAATTTTCGTTAGACGGGGTCAATATAATCCTGAAAATATATCAAGAAAGAAAATGTTAGTAAGTACTGAGGATTTGGTTGATTCAAGTTGAACAACACTCACAGCTGATCGCAGCTGTCCAACTTGGATAGACCGTCCAGTCGGAGCCTTTCGAAAAGCACTAGACTCGAGTTCCGTTCTCAATAGAGCTCGTCAGTAGTGCATATTCTTGCCACAGCCTAGACTAGAACTCCGATCACGCTTTCATCAGGCAACTATGTTGACCGTTTCGCCGTTGACTTCACATTAGGCAAGACTGAATTACCATATGTGAATGCATGTTTTAAGTCAGCAAACCTTACACTAGTTTAGTGACAACGACTCGTTGCTACCAAACACAAGAGCGCAAGTTTCACCCATGGTTATTGCGATTGTTCTTATCTAGTTTTGGGCAGCATAACACTATGTGAACAACATCTGACCTGGTAAACCACACACAAAAGATAACCACTTTCAGTATAAAACCGGAAGGGGAAAAATGAAGTGAACTCACTAGAAGTGGTGTTCGAAGAAAATTCGCTTGGAACGACCTTGAGAGGGGGAATACGACAAGCAAATTAGGGTAAGAGGTTTTTTGTAAGTTGTGTCCAAAGTGCGTTTGAGTGAACAACAAAACAACACGTGAGCTGCGCCACTTCAGACAACATCTTCATCTGGATAGGAGATGGGGCAATGCGTGACTATACACAGCCATATCATAAACGGTTAAGGGAATCGTATAGCATTCTGGTCTGATTTGAACTGGAACCGCAAAACAGTCAACCAGGTGATCATAGATTTGT
>JTDE01000747.1:48598-81058 GCA_014338405.1 Paragonimus skrjabini miyazakii
TGTGGAAGAAAAGGCGCATAGCCTGTTGAACTGACACTTTCCACCGTTTACGTGTTACTTGTTAGCTGTAGTAGCAATATCAGATAAATATGTCTCATAATAGTATTCACGTTCAGTCACCTCTGTGGATTTACGGGATCTAGACTACATTAAGGTTGAGGACCTGTAGCATCAGCGAGATGGCTTATTTTCATCCGTCAATTTCTTCTCCCCAGTTATCATACCCTTGTCGTAGTTTGCTCCGTCAATTTTAGGTAGAGTTAGGCACAAATCCTCTACTCACCCATGCAAATTACTTAGATAGAAAGCTTCTCTGAATGCATAAGCAATGATCGGGAGTGAGCAGTGTTCAGTTTGTAGCATGCAAACCTGATCTTGCGTCAACGAGGCTATGGTAGTTTGAAATCGTACTACATATCTCAGTTTCGCATTTGAATGAAACCATTTACAGTACTTAATTATGCCCGTAAGTGAGTACACTATCCGCTTATCCACACTGTATGGTCATGCCTGGAATGTGATGGAACGTGGCAGATAAAACCATCAAAGTGAAGAACATAAATTGTGGTGCAAATGCGTGTGTGTGTGTGTGGTATTGTCAAACGTTGAGTGAACTTTCCCATCTTGATTAATTCTGTCAATAGGATCAACCGGGCAAACAATGCATTCCTTGTCCGGTCCTTTGGGCAGTACCGGGTTGGGCCGTTTTATCTCTGTCACCCAGACCTCAGTCCTTACACTGTGGTAGACTGACCATCCACAGCTCCATCTAACCCTTAATCGCTTTATGAAAAGTCAGTGCACAGCGGACAATGAGCAGCAAACCAGTGAATCCGGAACCGCATGATCACACACACACACGGGGTGTGCGCGTGCCGTCTAGTTTTAATGGCATTCCTGCCTCCGTTTGAGCCCATCATATCACCCATATGTCTGTCCTCCCCCACCCCCGGACCTTCTGTACCCCCATTGTCTCCTTGCTTCAAATGCCGTCGAAGTTATGCACGTGGATTCTAATCTCAAAATATCCACCCCATGTGACTGCTTGAGCAAATAGACCATCTGCTCACGTACAGCTCATTTCTCATGTACGATCTGTTTGTGGTTTGACCCGAGTCAATAGTAGACCGGTTAGCACGGCCCGATCTTACTGAAGTGACGGAATGGCTCAGTAGCGTTCACCCGTTTTGTATCAATTCTAAAAGACCAGTTTTAACGACTTCTCTATTCAGGTTAGCATGAGGGGAACGTTCAAATTTTCGTTAGACGGGGTCAATATAATCCTGAAAATATATCAAGAAAGAAAATGTTAGTAAGTACTGAGGATTTGGTTGATTCAAGTTGAACAACACTCACAGCTGATCGCAGCTGTCCAACTTGGATAGACCGTCCAGTCGGAGCCTTTCGAAAAGCACTAGACTCGAGTTCCGTTCTCAATAGAGCTCGTCAGTAGTGCATATTCTTGCCACAGCCTAGACTAGAACTCCGATCACGCTTTCATCAGGCAACTATGTTGACCGTTTCGCCGTTGACTTCACATTAGGCAAGACTGAATTACCATATGTGAATGCATGTTTTAAGTCAGCAAACCTTACACTAGTTTAGTGACAACGACTCGTTGCTACCAAACACAAGAGCGCAAGTTTCACCCATGGTTATTGCGATTGTTCTTATCTAGTTTTGGGCAGCATAACACTATGTGAACAACATCTGACCTGGTAAACCACACACAAAAGATAACCACTTTCAGTATAAAACCGGAAGGGGGAAAATGAAGTGAACTCACTAGAAGTGGTGTTCGAAGAAAATTCGCTTGGAACGACCTTGAGAGGGGGAATACGACAAGCAAATTAGGGTAAGAGGTTTTTGTAAGTTGTGTCCAAAGTGCGTTTGACTGAACAACAAAACAACACATGTGAGCTGCGCCACTTCAGACAACATCTTCATCTGGATAGGAGATGGGGCAATGCGTGACTATGCACAGCCATATCATAAACGGTTAAGGGAATCGTATAGCATCCTGGTCTGATTTGAACTGGAACAACAAAACAGTCAACTAGGTGATCATAGATTTGTACACACATTAAAAAATAACCGTATTTCATTCATATTCAGCACAATGCCGCTGAAGAATCAGAGTTCAAAGAAGTATTTTGAAAAATAACACTTAATCGTGTTTCAGTAAACAGATAAACTTCACATCAAGCTGCTTAATCTACCACTTGCATACTTGTCGATTGAGGGAATCGCTGGCGTAAAATAGAGTTTTTTGGAATGGTACCGAAGAATCATAGGAACGGATTTGCTTATTCTCTAGCGATGATCTACTCAAGACGGCCCTTGCCTATGTACTTCATAGATGGTTCCCTCCTTCACACAAGCAAAAGCTGAGTCCGAGTGTGAAGTATAGATTTTTCAATCAATTCTTAATCATCATTACCTCGAATTCATAATCCACAGTAATAGATGATTTTCCCGATTCAATTTGCCGCTTTCTGTATCTGTTCTGCTTCACTGACCATAATCTATTCTTGATCACAAATTAGACCCGATTTTGCCCAAAGGCATGTATGGGTGATGTTAGCCAGCTAACATATGCATCTACTCCCTGTGGTGATGGGTTAAAATGAAATGGTAGAGGCTATCGACAGAACGATCGGTTGTGCTTGTTATGGGAACTGAGATACAGTGGTGGGTGACAGGGTGACGAATGAACTTGGGTTTTTCATTTCTGTCTGTCTGTGTTCTTCATGCGTGGAGCAATTAGTGACCAGACTTCAGTTAGACAACCCGCCCTCCTTCACGTGTCTGTCACCAAACATACGGTCAACCACCCCGCCACAAATTTTAATCAAACTTTTCATTTCCAGGGAAACGATAATTGTCCGTTATGGGGATACAGCTTGTGGCCATTCTCGTTTAAATTAAACCTACCCCTCTCCTGCTCCCCTTAGGGTCACCCACAGTCTTCCCTAATATATGGTCGACACAGTGAGGTTATCAATAATGGTGTTGTATAGAAAGAAAAGGAAACTGTGAGCAAATAACCTACTGCGTTCCCATACACTAAGCGAGAAACCTTAGGCTGGAGGTGGTTTATCCCGACTACAACCTTTATGATGCCATCCTGACATGCCGCCACACTGTCAACAGGCTCCAAGACACCATTAAAGTAAGTAAATTTTTGCCATTTAAGTGAGCTGATATCTGCTGATGCCTCGGATAAGGTGCAGTCTGAACTTTTGATAGTGACCTAATAGCAAATGTTCCCAGGATGAACGTGAACGGTGATTTGTGGACGAAGTGTTGACCTCTAAACCCTTAACAGTTGGATGAAAGTTTGATAAAACCACGGCACTCTGGCTTGCACATAGATGAACTACAGAACCTTCATATACTAGGGTAGTATAGCGATATGACGCTAAATCATCCTAGTTCTGTTCGATTGTGGTAGCAGCACTGTTTATGCTGACCAGTGGAAAATTCTGCGAGCAGTCGAACTTTGAGTTTTGGAGCTGGATGACACAAAAGGTCGGTACTGTTGATTAATTCTAACCGGCTTGTCTGGTAATTCTTTCCAAACGACTGAATCGAAAGGTCAATCCAAAGTTTGATACGTTTGCCTTTGGCTACAGTTCAGAGTGGAGATGAGCCCATACATTCAAGAATGTATGCCGGTTAATAAAGCAGTTTTTAGCGTGAACCTTTTTATGAGGGGGATAACAGAGAGGACTGTACACTGGGCTTACCACAAGTAACACAACAGTATTGTCTCATATGTACATGATCGGAAATTGAAACTCTTTATGTGGTAGTCAGGGTGTGGGCCATCACAAAACGAATTTCCAATGGACTGTGTGATTGCAATTGACTTGTGCTATAAAAATGTGTCGTAACCTTTAGTGACCGTTCCACATTCTGGAACAGAATCTTTCCCCAATGAACACGTTTACATACGTCTGGTAACAATGATAAGTACTGAGGGTTAACAGTAACCAGCAAAATGATTGGATCACTGCATTTCGCCGGATCGTTACCTCCAGATGATTGGGGGTATCGGTTTCTTGTTGACTTACATCCACAAATTAATTCAAGCAACTGCCTGAGACCTGCATCACGGTTGACGATCTCCCAGGTCTACCGGTGTGTGGCTGACTCCTCGAAACCTCACCTGGTCCAATAAATATTCTCAGAACTGAGAGATAGTTCTCGTTAAACGAAACAGACTAAGTCCACACCAATTGGCATCGTTTCTACTCCAACCTTAGATTTTTTAACCAACTGTGAATAATAAAACCTTACGAGCATGTTACAATAATCCACGTTTCAACCGCCTTCGGTAGCCTTCTTCAGATATGTTGTCAGTCATGGATTCTCTCCCTTTTAGACAAAGTAGGTGCATGGGGTTGACCAAAAAGGAGAAGATTGCCGCTGGAATCTCCTTTGAATGTTAATCGTAAAACTAACAGACATGAGTTTCATTCCGTTAATATCAATATTGATCTATAAGTGTTTGATTACACTGAACCTCTTCACATTGCCGCTTAAAAGTCCGTTTGATGAGCACAAACTGTTTAGGCGGCTGTTTTATCAGCTTAAACCAAATGTTCATTGTACAGGATGACGATTTATGTTTTGGTACAGAGAACGAAAGTGTAGAGTAAGTACTACTATGAGTAAATCAATGAAGCTGTGCACTGCAATTGGGAGTGAATTTTGTAGGGATGATAGGAGCCGGGAGTGACTGCGCACATATTAGTCATTGTTGCTTGACTACATACCATTCACATAGAAATAAATCTTGTGGGCGTGTATGTTGAAAAGTTTGCCAAGGTCACGCCTAAAAGCAATAGTCTTGCTATTTGATCAGTTAAGATACACTTAAAAGAGTCTTCAGTTCAGTTATTGTCGATGTGAACTGTCGTATCGTGCCTGCATATATGACTGGTGAACACTTTCTAATGTGGACGTGTGATTAGCTTAGGACAGGAGCATATGACTCTCAGCGTGCGTTATTGATTCAGATGCTAGGCAGGGAGAAGAGGTTTTTTGTTGTGCAAGCGATTTACATCCTACTGGTTGCTTGACAAGTTAAAAACTACTAAGGCATTCTTGGTTCAACTCGATCTTTATCACTTAAGGCAGAGATCTGATGCTGCTTGGTTAGTTTGGGAACATACAAAGTAACAAATTCATTTGGTGTTTATACGCCCTAACTATTATGTTCTTTATGGCAGATAGCATACGAGAAACCGTTTAGTCATGCAGTTAGATTCTAGGGAAACTTGAACATATATAGTTACCTCAGTTTATTAGGGGTAACTTAGTGTAAGAAGCAATGGTTTATGTGGAGACCAGCTATAATAAACAGAGTTGTGTTTAGGCTCCTACTTCTGGTTGTCTGACTTTGAATGCCATACCTGTCAGGAATCCAAGATGATTGTGAGATATCCATAAATCTAACGAAACCAGCATTGAAAAACACATTAAATGGATGTTTTCATCAGTACATCGTTTGTAAGTTACGTTTAACGTATCCACGTTCCATATTACGCAGCAGTGTCGTGAAATTTATCATATATTTATTACAAGTTGAAGATCACCCACAACTGATCACAGCTGTCGCATTTCTAAACAATGTCTAGTCAGCCCACTTCGGACAATTTGATCATTACTCACAAGCGAAAATGGTCGAGTGTTCACACGTGATAATTCGGTCGTGCCTAATGTGAGGTCAATGGTGCAGTGATCAACACGGTTGCCTCATGAAAGCGTGGCCGGGGTTCTAGTCCCGACTGTGGCAAGGATATGCACTACTGACGAGCTCAAATGGGAACGAAAGTCGAGGCAACTGCTTCCTGTGTTCGAAAGGGGCCGATTGGAAGGTCTATGGGAATGCGAAAGCTGCGATCAATTGTGGGTGATGTTTAACTTGAAATAAACCAAATCCCCGACTACTCATCGGTAATATATTTATTACACAGACAGAATCCCATTGTTTAAAACAGGTGGTGGGTAATGATGAAACCTAGCTGCCAAGATTATCTCATGGTTTCGAGGTCTTGGTTTTCCACCATACTAGCGGGACGAGTTCACTGACTGTCCATGTTTGGCTGTCCATGCTTGGGCATAGTTACTCACGTACGTCGGAATCGCCATATGAGCAAGCAGATCACGTGACAACGGACCTTACGGGTTTCCTACCCAATGCACTCTCTCGTCATTGGGTTCGCTGATTCGGTCACATGCTTCATATGCCACCCAATAACTTGACTCCTCCAGACCTATTTGCAAAACTCGTAACCGGTTGGAAAGGAGTGCAGTGCTCAGATAGTGGCTAAACACCAAGAAGCAAAGCAGTGGGTGTTGGGGCTTGCGTTTGTCGACTCTAAACATCTCCTCGATTGTGAGTTTTAGAGGGTACTTTCAGATATTGCACCGAATTGTAATCCGTAGTACTAGTTTGTAGAATATATCAACCATTTAATACAACAACCCTCTGTTGTTCCACAATGTATAGCACTATGCCTGGTCCTATGTTTGGTTTTGTGTTATACTGATGCACGTGGGTTGATTCAAACCATGTGTCAGGTGTGAACAACAAGTAACTTCATATAAATACCGACAGTAATGACTAGTCGATAGGAGGTTGTAGTTTAAACAACAAACGCCAGTTGGACGACCATGTATTTTTCCCAGTTGAACCTAATCGTTGTCCGTGTCAGGATACCAATGACCTAGTGGTCTTCCTATCCATTACCGCCCTGAGTGAGGTGAGGTAAATAAGAACAATGCTTGAACTTATGCCCCACAAATTATTCACCATCCCTTGAAAATCTTCCGAATTTAGGAAATGTACTTAATTATACTTAGTTGGTGTTTGTGTATGTGTGCGTCTAGTAGTAGAGAAAATATAGATGAACCTAATGAAGGGTAGAGTTGTGTATCTTTTCGAGCAAGTTTTCTAAAGTTATCTAGGAATGTAATGAAACTTCAGATGTAGACATGCGTTCTAGGACTCAGCATGAGTTGGAGAAAGTTGTGGCACTTTTTCAAATACAACTCATAAGCTGTGTTTATGAATCTTTTAAGTAGAATAAACTATTATTCCTTAACTCGCTCTCAAACATCATAGAGACCAAGCGCCCAGGTTGTTGCCTGATTTGTATTCTAAAATCCACATCCCGTGACAACTATTGTTCAATATGGGCCGGAACCAGGATGCAATGTGATTTGTGTGGTCACCAAAAAAAAACCGACAGTAAATCTGTTTTCAATTTTAAGCCCATCTGAACGTAGTAGATGCTATAATAAAATAAGCCCATACCAGATGAGTTACCTGAAAAACGTGGCGTAAACATTGAGTCTGATTATCTGGTCGATGAAAGAGTGTATTAAGATATTTTAGAGAATTCCGATGCTTGTTCGAGCCCACTTCTTAATAGTAGGTTTCAATACGGTTAAAGTGAACGATATATAATGGACATAACGGCCGGTTGGAGAAAGGTTCCACAGTTTAGAGGCCTACATTTAACTAATCACTTATGATGGATGATTAACCTGTATAATTAGTGGTTGCGTGTAAAAACGACATCGTTGTATCCTTTACGTGGCCAATTCGTTTGGAGTAATAACACATCAGCCAAAAGAGGCTAAGTATATGCATTCGGTGGGGTGACTAAATTTCTTCTGGTAGAGAACCACAATTGGCACATATCCGCCCACCTTATCAGAAAACTGTCCAACTTATCAATTCCTTATCAGAAATATATACCACATTATATAGCGTACATGTTTTCAACAAACAACCGTCATCTGTTTATGTGATTTTTCGTGGCATCTGACATTTTAAAATTAAAAATATATTCCAGATCTATTACCTTAGGGTGATGGTAACCCAATATGCTCCTGAGTAATCAGAATTGTCCAGTATTCTGAACTGATTATCATTCACACGTAATTTTGGCTTCCATCCATCAACTCCATTGCGACTCCATTTAAACAGAGGTCGGCCGTGAAAGTCTATCCGGATATGAAAGCGGCAATTCAGTGTGCGGCGTTTAACACAGAAACTGATAAGTAAATCATAAGAAATCGTCTGTTCCGCTTACAAGGACGAATGAGACGTGAACAGACGGTTGGTGTTATAGGACTGGCTGTGTTTGTTGATGTGATAAACGCTCAGCTCATCAACAGTTGTGTTAAAAAACAAATGTCAACGGTGAAATATCTACAAGTTTTCTATCCCGTCAGTCGTGGCTTACAGGTAGCCCGTATGTGTTGTGAATGATCGAATCACATGTAATTTTCATAAGGGCAACCGCCATTGTCAGACACTTGCAGGCAGATTAGGGTGTAGGAGGAGAGCCGGGTTATCTTATGAAAATGAAGCAACATGCATCGTATTCATGGCTTTTTAATTGCTACAAATTATACATATGGCTAATGTGCTTCCCATAACTTGAATATCACTCACGAGTGACCGTAAGTTTAGTGGTCTCATAAACTGTCCAATCAATCTCTTTCGAAACATATCACTGTACTCGAGTTTCGCTCTTGTTACAGCTCGTTAATAGTGCATATCCTTATCACGACCGGAATTTGAACGATGGCTTGGTTTCCATCACGCTGATCACTGCGTCAGTGACCTCAAACTAGGATCGACTGAACCATAGTATACAAACGATCAGTGACATTTGATCGCCTAAACAAGAGATACAGTAATTGTCCTGTCAGCTGCAGTCAGTGAATAGGACCTCTCCCCAAGATGCATTCACAGAACTCATTATTATTCTGAGTGGTAATTTGATTACTGGTGAGTACCAAGAGATTTTCGTTAATATTACTGTAATAACACCTATCGCAGCTGCTGCATTTCCGTAGACTGTTCGAAAGGGACTGACTGGAAAGTCAATATGACTGCAATAGCTGCGAGCACTTGTGAGTAGTGTTCAATTCACCCTAACAAACTATTCTAGAAGGTACTGGCAACACGCTGACCCTCCAAACACACAACTGTTTCACACTGTATTTGGATAAAACTGTGTGAGTTTTGATTATTTTTTCTAAGGCCTGATTGTCTAAAATTAATATACATAATAATCAACATACTGTTGACCGACAGTTCGTGCATTTAAAATTTTTTACGAAAGAACATCATGCGTACGAAAAACGGTTTTTCGACCAAAAGCGAGTCATGTACAGAACTAAAACTGACTACATCCTTTATGTATTGCACTACTAGACATATTTGTGTCCGGACCGGATGCTATCTGTCTAATCACACAAAACAATGTTCTCTCACCTGAGAGAAAGTATCATGCCTTACCGTCTAACTAAGCGTGCACTTTTCCAGTTGCAGACAGGTCTTCTTAGTTCAGTTTATGGATCATTTGTGGTGTACACATTACATACACCGTTCGACCCAAAGAGACGCTTGATTTCCACAAAGATAAAATCCGTTAACAATCGGAGAACGTGGCATATACCTAAGAGCTTCAGCCAGTTCCTAAATGCACGTGAAGTACAATATAAAGTCTACAATATGTCAAAGCAATCGTAACCAATTTTGTAAATTTCAAGTACTCAGGAAGTGGACGAATAATATCAGACAATGGGTGAAACGCCGGTATAAATATGGAAGCTCAAAACTGCTTGATTGTAAGCCTAACCAAATCAGCAAAATTCCTTACAAAACAATAACTATGACTGCCTCATGACCCATGCCTGGATCCCCGTATCTGACCGAAACGACGCCACAGTAACTTGACATGGTCAATCTCGAATTGACCGAAACTTAGCTAAAACTATGTTTTGTTAACTCAATTCAATGTTCAAACAAATGCTTAATACTTAACAACTGCTGTACCATAGAAACAACCGAAACGCAATTCACCAAATTCTCACATCACCGTCACGTTAAGGCCAATATTCGGATAGGTGACACCATGCTGTTCACATATTCAAGGTCTTACGTTCCGGTGAGCAAACTATTGATCAGAAGCAAAAGTTACTCTTAATGAGTTAAATCCACTGGAACTTATCTGCGTTTGCTCCAATGTCTTGAGACACATAGGTGCACGCGTGCATTCGTCCGTTCGCCACTGATTAGTGCACCTGAGTAAGCACGTGATTTCAAACTCATTCATTGTCATGGGATGTCCGAACCCTCCTTGGTCTGTTCGTCGGACCATACGTTCTGACTCAAGCAAATGGTGTACAGATGTTTTGTTCTTCTTATGTGTTAGTGAACATGTGCGTGTGTTCGTGCCCACAGATGACGTTCAGTTCGAACAGATGGTGTGTCTAACAAGCATATGTTCCCCGTTATTTGGATAGCGAGAACATACCAATCTCGTTAATTTGCTTACCCTTGAACAGCACCGTCCAGTGTAACAGTTAAGAATGTACGAATTCAAGCAATATTGGTGTAGAAGGTAGTTGTCGGGCCGTGTGTGGTAGTGGTCATGGAGAAGCAAAAATGTGCCCAGGTTGATGGGTCTGAGAAAGACAGCTGATTTCACTTGCTGTTTACGTGGCCTTAGGAACTAACATGGTTCAAAAAAGCAAGTGTTTCCATAAATAGGTGTAACTGTTACATCAGAATCTAGATTCTGATACAGGGCTCAGTTACCTTACTCCATTTAACTGGACACATGGGTTGGTCTGTGATTATGCAGCTGATGTGGACATAAAAACGTTACTCGTGGATCGTTTAGAAGTGTTCTGCTAGAAAACACTTTGCTCTTTGTTGCTTTCTATCCGTACCTGCATATGATTGTACTCTGCGTACGCATACTATGTACATAATATCTCGTGACGCCGAACAGTCTGTCGGAATTCCTCAGTAGACGTTCATCTCAGTTCGAATGACCAACCCTTGTGCATTCTGGTCACGCTAAAAACACAGTTACGTCCGCTGTTCTTCAGTTGAACTGCGCCCAGTCGAACTAAAGTCTTACTGGCCACTCTTGCTGAGATCAACACAGGGCAGTGAACTGTAACTTTCACGTCGTAAACGGCCGCTTCGAAACTATTTATGTCTGGCCTATCCAAAATGTTATCTTACATCTCATTCGTCATGTCCTAATAAACTAGACCTCGGGATAATTAGGTTCAAAATGTGTCCTTCGAAATCGCTGAACGTTTCCACTAACTTACTTAGTTCGAGGACAGCCGCACTGTTGTGGATCATCGTACAGCGAAGCCAAAAGTGTACCTCACGAACGTTACGGCCAATTGGCTTACGATTCCAAGACGGGTAGCGCCAGTGATAGTGATCGAAAGTCGCCTCCTCGGGCTCACCATCACCGGTGTCGTAACAGTCATAAACATTGCTAGTTTCTGGCACTCTGATCGACCAGGTCAACAACTACTTGGGCTTTCCTTTGGATTATGTAAATTGGTACAATGAGAGTATACAAGCATGCACACATGCGCACAGGTTAACACGTGTCCTTATGCTGGTGGACGGTAGGTGCTGTTTAGCACAATCCATCACACGCGAGTGCACATAGGCTTACGCACACACACTTACGTGCATATATTCATTTGTGTGCAAAGCGTCGGATCTGCTCACCTTGTGCCAGCCAGCCTGTGGCCTAGAGGACAGCGCAGTTAGGTTAAGGCAAGAGATTTGGGGGGTGAAAACAGGCAGTGGCTCAGGTAGTCTTGTGAAAACATGCATGTACCTCTCTACACAGTGTGTGTTTTGATCCGGTTGAGCAGATTGGATGATTTACAGCCGGGTCCTGAAATACGACTAACACAGGTGCCATAACGGGTGCCTTGAATGAATAATTAAACGAAAGACACATAACTACCACAAGGCATGTCATTCATATACATAACAATCCAGTCGAATGTTGGCTTGTGAAGGTTCGTAAACGATCAACCTGTAAACAACACGTTTTTATGAACAAAACAACTGCTTCGAATTCATACTTCACAGCTTACTAGAATCAACGTTTGCAAACTGGCATAGTCAGTGCAGTGAACACTCAGAACACTCAGGACGACGGCGACGACAGTAAAGGAGCAATGTTTTCTGTTTTGTGCAAGCGGTGAGTAATGTGTGGTGTATTTATTGACGATGTGTTAACGATCACTTGATGAGCTGAATTACTTGTCTGCGAGTTTCGGCCCAGGCAAGAGTCTCCTGCATGCACGTTTGTCTTATTAAAGAATCAAGAACAGTGATGTTTGTTTTCGGAATACGTCATTTTTAGTGAACCAGTAAACCCCGCTTGTCTTCCTCTCTGTACGTCTGGAACTTCCCTCAAGCCTGAGTGAAAACACTAAAACCTCCTTTGGACATGGTTTAATGAATTAGGACAATGTACATTTCATAGATCGACATGTACAAAAACTACTACCGCGCTAACCCCAGGAAGGTCTCTAAAAAGAAACACTCCCGCTCTAGGTCCACCGCAACGAGGAAAGGATATTTTATATCCGTTACCCCCATTGAAGTAACAAAGCTCCCAGAAAAGGATACGCCTTTTGGGGGAATTAAATGATCTCAGTCTAACAGGAAAAAGCTGTACAATATTTATTTCGAGTCAAACCCGGCCATTTTAAGTTCTGACACCATTAGAGTACATTTATCCGTTTGTCAGTAGTTTTCGAATATCGCTCTGAAGAACCAAAAAATGATTCCCACTTGATTAAAAACTCAGTTCAAGGTTTGCCCTGCAGTACTATCAGTTCCTGAGTCGCACCAAGCAAATCCTCTCCAATTAATCGTTGGAATATGTCGGTTATGCTCTTCAGGTATGCTATTTTAAAAATGGGAATGCACGGAGAATATCACAGATTTCGTACTCAAAACCTAACACTCAAAAGTGACGCAGTGATAATATTGGAAAAGAGTCCTTCTGCTGAAAGACAAAAAGGAAGCAAACTAGGCATGACGAACAACTAACTGAATGATATTGCCCAACATATACCTTTCAATCTTAAGGCTCTTGAGGCCAACTAAAACAATGGTTATAGTGCTAGTCCAGAGCTCTAAACTAGAGTGATCATTATCAGTTTGTTGCATAGAAGTGGGCAGCCGGTTTGTACATAGGCTCGCGTATAATCATAGGTTTGCATCGGCTAACTCTCATCAGGTTTCTTCATTGCTATCCTTGAGTCCGAATGGAAGCATGAACCTAATCTTCATAGCTTGTAGACAACTAATGTCTGCTTCATTTAAGGGGTTCCGTAACACTTTGAAAGATCAAGAACCGTCTTGATGAGGTCCCAACACCAGCTGTGATCACACGCCTATATGTACGATCCTGATATACAAGGTTGTCTTGCTCATTGTGCCACACTCACGTCGATCTGATTCAGTTAGATCACAATGCCTCCAAGAATGAAGGTTTGACCAATGAAAAAGTTTCTCTCATCGGAATGTACTTTTTTTGATTCGGAGAACTGTACATCTGTTGCTGGGTTGTGTCACACACAGACAAGTGAACGTGGCAAACGTGTAGTCTCTACAGGTCGGCTGTGATATACTGAAGTCGATTAGCACCTTCATATTGATAAAATATTCAATAAATAAAATCAATAGTACAACATATTTTGTTAACGTGATCAAATTCCAATGATGTCAGCAACAATGCTTATGCATAATGGACACACAAGAGCCCGCATTGACCACGTGTTCGACTTTAAACAGAATGTTAACACAGAATGAGTATTACAACCCCATCTAGATAACGGTCGCTTTCTGGTCCACCCAGAGCTTGCTTTATTTTCAGTGTAGTTAGCAGATCTATTTGATTGAGGAGGCGTGTTTCAAAGAAGTACAGAATATGTGAACAGCATTCATTTGTGACTATCTCACCTCTTGATTTTCCCATTTGTACTTTATGTCTCATCTCAAGAAAGCTGTCAAGTGTGCTCCACTCCAGTCAAGCTAATTGTTCTACACTGATGAATGTGATGACCTTTGAGATTTCGGCTTCGTAAGCAAGCGTTTTGAGAGGAAGAGGGATGAACACGTGGCTGACTTCCCGTGTTGACGATAGGCTGGGTGCTCGACCACTCGTGCCAGTAGGCAACAGGATCACGACCCTCTCATCCCCCCATACAGTTCAGTTCACTACATACACAGCCGATGTGCGCGGGTGCGTTTGGTTAAGACATTATGTGCAAGTGGCAGCTGGTGTTTACCTGCCAATCTCTAAACAAAATAGAGGAGCAGGCTGACTTGATTTCTCAGTGGATAGTGTTCATGAAAACAGTTTTGATGGAATTCGATGGTCATGGACCAGTGGAGTCACTGTTTTGCCTGGGAGTGCAAGTTCACTAGTCCACGGCTGATATTTTCAGGCCGCCACCTGAATGCAGAACTGTTCGTAACTACGTTGGACAGAATTGCATTGTTGATTATTTATTTTGCTAAGGCAGGCGCATTCACAGTTTTTGACAAACAAGAGTCTTGTCTCAGAGCTAGGAGCACTTGTATGGTACTGTGATAATGGGACCGTTTTTTGGCGCTCAGCGCAGTATTTGCTAGTGGTCTTTTTATATACATACATGTACAAAAGGTTATACACGCCAACCCAACAACCGCAGCTTAGAATGAAACAGTTGTTGAATATGTTCAGCCACTCCCGACAATGGTAACTTAAAATGACTATATCTGCAACTGATGGCAAGCCCGTTTGCTGTTGCTGTTAAGCTAGACGTTGCTCAATAGTTTTGAAATTAAATACCACAAGAAACCCCAGCTCCATTGAATGCTATTGTTTTTATTCACTCGTCATCATGGCTGCCATATGAACTAAAATAGAAGGACAAAAATCGACGGAAGTAATAAGGATATCTATATATCAGCTCGACCAGTCAATATCAAGTTTCAGGTTGAGCATCGCTCGCACCTGATCACGGATTTCATGTTCAAACAGACAGTCCAGCCAACATCTTTAGAAGAGAATGACTAGATTTGACTATCACTCTCGTTAGACCTCACCATACAGGCAGGCTGGATAGTCTACCTGAATTCGAACTTTGCGTTCAAATGTTTAAATTGG
Source organism: Paragonimus skrjabini miyazakii (assembly GCA_014338405.1). Classification (NCBI taxonomy): domain Eukaryota; kingdom Metazoa; phylum Platyhelminthes; class Trematoda; order Plagiorchiida; family Troglotrematidae; genus Paragonimus; species Paragonimus skrjabini miyazakii. The sequence goes on from JTDE01000747.1 coordinate 63,628, forward strand.
AAAGGTACAAAATCCCCGACTACTCATCAGTAATCTAAAACTATCGCCTAGTTGGTTTGTAACATCGGAGATTTCGACCTGTCTCGGAAGTTCTAATCGCGGGGTTATCAACTTGAGTTGATAGACAATCACTATGTGTTCTCTCGAGACGATTGGACAAATTTACCACTACTCACTTGGATGGACAACCGATTCATGCGGACCCCTGCGTTGTATACCACCTTGTTCATTATCAGCTTAGTTGTGCAGATTCAGCAGATATAGTTAATAGTGGACAAGTTGAATAACAGGCAATTTGGGAATTTGACGATTTCTGTGCTTTAAAGTGAAGAAACCGGCAAGTTTATCGGGGTAAGAACAAGAAACATTACTGCCCCTAAAACACTATGTTTATATAGCGAGAGTTTAACGTTTGACCATAATGCCAAGATGGATCAATAGAATAAAGTCCAATTCGCAAAACAGAGGCTTAAATTAAAAGGAGTTTAAAAGGATGTCAGACATAAAATAGAAAGGTTGAATTTTTTGACTTCAGGTGAAAATTTTTACATGAAGAAATAAGGTCAAATCATAGATTACCACAACGTCTGGATATTTTATGGACTTGGATATACGAAGGATGGTTTCACAACTGTGGTTGTGACCTCGTAACGAAAACTGTTTTGTGGATACATACAATGAGTTGGTATTCTCAGGTAAACGCTAACCGTAACCAGAAGCAAAGCATATATGGTTGGTGGCATCTGAAACGGATTAGCCTGTCACAGTGACTGAAGCCAAAGGACGCCTGCGCTCCAAACCATCGCCGCAAGTGGATTGCGCTGCACCACTTCCAGTTCCACTCACATACCACGTGTCTAGTGTAAACCCGAAGGAATAAGACCAGTAAGTGTGTGAGTGAGACGGTTGTGTCTAACCGGCCAATGCTGGTTAGCCAATTGAATGGCTAGCACAAAAAGGAAACCCTTATCTCTCGGAAAATAAACAGTATGAGAGGGTCTGCAATGACAAGATCTAAACTGGGAAGAAAGATATGTAAAATGTAATACAAGGAACATTTCAGTATACGAGTGTATGCTACTGCATTCCAGAGAGAATATGAATGAAGAACATAGTTCAGATTAGGCTGCGAAAAGAACGGGTAAACGATTCATCATAAAATACACCAGCAAAGCTTAAGATAAAAATGGGTAGAAGACTGCAGACATCCAAGTTTCTGAAAAGAGAGACAAAGTAGCTGTCAAACCACCATAGTCTTGTTCAATGCAATCATTAACAAAAATAGAATGAACATACTGATACGACCTACCTGAGCCTAATGTACTCGTTGTTTCTTAGCCGACGGTGCACTATGGGTGCACTGGTGATCTACTAATCCAAGGCGGCTAGCGCATTCGCGGCCGGACACATCACAACGCCATATATTCATGTCACCACGACCTACGGCACGGATGGCTCCCTTGTGTACTGCGTACTTTTCGTTCTTGGCCTCGCAATAGCTATTCATTAAACTCGCGGACCTCCATCCGAATCGTATTCCTCCAGACCATCCAGTTAAACGCTACTTACTTACTTACTTACTCACTTATCTAGACAAAAAAGACGAAAGTTTTACATAATACATGTTGGACTTCACTCAAAACTGACTACAGCTTTTGCACTCCTATAATACTGCTGAATCAGCTCCTTTCGAAAAGAGGCATTCTGCTAGAACGATGTTCAACTTTAGTTACTCATAACCTCCTTTTGTTTTCCTGTATTCTATGCATTTGTGGTTGATACAAGTTTTCAAAACTGCCTTCTCGTTTCGGAGGCTTTATCTGTGAGATGTTTGTAAATCTGAAAGACGATAAGGTAAGCAGTTGTTATACGAATTGCAAGCTCATATTATATACCAATAAGTGAGCGTAACTGAGAAGGATATAATATGTGAGTTAAACGCTGCTCACAATTCGACCGCATCTGTGTCTTGCAAATGGATAAATAAGACGTATGTGATTCCAACTTCGATTTGTTTGCTGCTTACAGAATACTACTCATTTTCAGCCGAACTATTCGGCTCATCCGATTCTAAGCAACGTTAACCTCTACATCGTTCGTCGATTGCATTTCTTGTTCGCTGTCGCCTATGGGTATGTTCTTTTTAAGCCAGGCTATTCGAATCATTACGCATAAGTTTGTTACCAGTGCGTTAGGGTCTAGAGAGGGTCAACAGAAACTTGATTCCCTGTGACTAATCTGTTCTAGGCCATCAATCCAAGTCTTACATGTTTGGACCTGCACAATCTAAACTTATATCCCCTGTGAGCTTACAGATATGTCATTAGTTTGCCGGATGATTCACAAGATACTCTTGTATTACTCGTTGTGTAAGGCAGAATTACGGTTATTCGATTTGGTCTTTACGATCTTGTCTCGACCCGTAGACAGGCGTCAATTTATCATCCACCCCTCTCTGACTGGAATGCGCTGGACCCCCTAATCGTGTTCAATAAACGAACGGACGTGTATTTGTTGTTGCCTTCAAGCGGTGTTATGATTTATCGTCTGTTGTCTCATTATGGGGTCTATGGTCAGCGCGACTGACAGTCAACACGTTTATATCAACGGCAGCCACCTGTTGATCACACTACTACTGCAGGACGGAAGTCAGTGAGAAACAGCACTGTACTGGTTAGTTACGTCATATTGAGCTCATCGTACACAATCAAACATCGGATAACATCAAACAATGTCCGATGGAGGACAGAGTGACCGATACAGTTTAGACCTACGCAAGATGGGTGGATTCGTTCAGACCTTTGGACTGTATGTATTAACTGAATGGCGCGTAGTCCCGAGGGATTTATTGCTAATCTTCTATAACCACATAACGTGCAGCAGGCATTGAGATAACGACGTACGTGGTGTGTCCGAGGCGGTTCTCCCTAGCGATAGTGCTCAGATTGTCCATCTAGTCACTCGAAGGTATCAAAACCACCCGATGGTTTTCCGTCAGTCCATCTGTTGGACCACGCGACCCTAAGTCGTGAAGAGAATGAAGCTGATTTTTTGCGAGTTTTACTCTTGCGGAGTTTGATATTTGGCACCTGAGTAAACCATTCACAATTGATCGCAACTGTCGCAATGAGGTGAACGTTTCGACTAGGTCACTTCGAGATGTGTACGTGACAGGAAACCTTACAATCAAATGAAGTTGGTGTTCAACTTGTAATGAGAGAACTCTTCCAAATTTCATTGGATAATTACTACGTGTAATGTACGTAGTACGTTTTGATCACAGAATTACTAGCTGGAATTAGCGAGACTTACAGATGATCGGGCTTTGCCCACAATAGATTCTGACTGAACTTCAAATAGAACGTTTCAATCACACTTGTAAGAACGAACACACTAGTCTACCAGTCACTAAGATCAGGGTTTAAGTTTCCGTCATAATACAAACGTTTAATTTCGCTCGAGTCAAATGGAAAAATTGCTTTGCAAGTCACACGTTTTCTTACCCCTTGTTTCAGTATAATGAAAAAATAAGCAATTGTTGGTTCAGTTTTTTAGTCAGTCCTTGTGTAAACATCCTTGGATTAGTAGGAAATCGCGGAACGTTAAAGACAACGGATGAGTCGTATGCACGGGTATCGGTAGGTGTGACAGGGTTTAGTGACTGTTGTGGGTATGCGTGTAAAAAGTCCAATATGAAAAGGTTGACTGAGACCATAAAAGTTGGAAAACAAACAACCAGCAAACTTTAACAGACTGAAGAGAGCAAGTTCACTGTGATTGGAATGAGAAATACTAATGCCGCCAGACGAAAACGTCATTGATGACGAGCATCTGTTGGAAAATTTAGTCAGAATGTCAAAAAGTGATTACAAGATTGTCCAATTGAGGGAGGCGTCAGTAGGCTTTTAGAAAATGGAATGTTAACCAGTACATAAGAAGGAATTGACCTTGTAAAATCCAAGATGGGATCTTTCTTAATTCAGGTAAAAAAAATTGGCAATATAAAAAGGTTATATTAATTTATTGGTTATTGTAACACATTGAACACCAATGTGATCTTGGAAGTAGTTTGCTACAAACCAGTAGTTGAAGATACACAGCATGAAATCGCTGATAATTTGTACTTTCATGAGTGATAAAGCAAACGGATAACTTTGTGTCATAAGCAGCCTTAACTAGGCTGAAGAAGGAAAATTTATCTGAATGCTGAACTCCAAACAAGACAATTTGGTTAAAAACAATTCCACTGTAATGACATAGGGCTGGTATAACGGGAAGAGAACGACGAAGAGAACATAACGTTCCGAAAACACATCAAAATTGACGGCAAGTAAGGAAAACGTTTGGGATTGTTAAGTGGGAACGATCTGAAAAATAACCCTCTAACGTTGGATCACCTGTCATATGACACACTTGTGGTGGTCATCACAATGTTAGGACTAAACTGGCTTCACATAGTTTTTACTCGTATGACGAATACCTGGTCTGATTAAGTAAAACCAGGCAACCTCAGGACTTAGTGCGCATGGAAAAGTTGACGGTCTCTTAGCTTGCAAAGAATTGCGATGGAACGAGTAGAGCTCATTAGTGATAAATGTATCAGGAATGATAATCTGTAAGCTATTGAATGGGTGTGGCATAACAATTGTCAAGAGTAAATATGATATTATTAATAAATTTCTTATGTTTGTGACTGGCTCAATTCAGACTTATCCATCAGCGAATAGTTACATGACCCCTGGAAGTATCTACACTTGGTTAAAATGTAGTAGTAACTAATTCTTTTGAACACAAATCAATTTACCACACAATATTTGACATCGGCAGCTTAACATTCAACTACTCTATGAAGTGACATACGGATTCCGACCAGGTTGAAGTAATGTTGCTCAAGTTTTTTTCCAAAATAAAAAATCACCAAGTGTATTTGTCAATAACAATATTGTGTTATATTAGTACCACTTCAATCAACGGAAGGAAAGTAATTGTTACAAAATGATGCTGTTGTAAAATGCTAGCCATTCAGATTCAGGTATGATCCGGAACTTTGGGAATATCTCCAATAGTTGACCATACAGATAAACCCCATTGAAATGGGATTAGGAATTGGATACAACCAGGTAGAACTAAGTCAACTGGGTTTGTATTCATAAATGGAACTACGAGTCAACCAGTAATACACACGTGATCGACACAGAAGTCCCCACTGTACTAGTCACGGGATAAAAATTAAATGAGTTCATGTGAAGGGGACAGTGTATGAGGCTAGATGAATCAGAAGTTCTTTGTAAGAGTCATAAGTGAAGTCATACGAGGAGACTGATGTTGAGCAATACATAAATAATATAAATCAAGAGATAAGGAGTATTAGACTTATGGGATAAGAGTAAATTGCAGTCCAAGGGCTTACACTCGAAGTCTTTGACTGATTGCGAAAGCACTGCATCCTCTGGAAGAGCATTCCAGTGATCTATGACGTACTGAGATAGACGGGGTTCAGTTCTAACGTGACCAGACCCAGGTTTATTTAACTTCAAAGAGTGTCCACGGTGAGTTTATAGCTGTGCCGGCATAAAAGCCCAAGGAGATCAAGACCGCTGCGACGGGTAGGTGAAGATCAGATCACCTTGTAGTCACCGATAAAACAGCTAACACATCCCCCAGTCTGTCAAGTCTTTGAAGTAGAATAGGCTTTTCAAACCTTGCACAAGACGAGTACCCAAACGCATGACCCTCACCAGTGCTATCTTATCACATATTAAACTTGACGGGTTCGCCTGGACGCAGTATTCGAGGTGAGTTTTTACAAACGCAGTAAACGGCTTACAGAACCCATTCCCTATCAGCATCCCGAAGGCTCGACGAACCATCCATAACTCAAGGAAACCTTTGCTAACATCCTGGTGTCATTGACTACTGGTCTTGAGGTCGCCGGAGATAAGGAAACCAAGGTTCGTCTGCTGACCCACAGCAGGCAACTCCATTTCTCCCAGTGCGTACGTGAGTGTGGCCATGGCAGCAGAACCAATACCTAATACTGTGTATTCTGTACGACCTATTGGAAGCAGCTACTCTGTTCACCACTTTAAAAGCTGGTTTAGGATCTTCTGCAGGGTCTATGACCTCTGAATTATCTGCAATCTGTCATACCTTGAGTTTATCCGCAAACGTCGTTGAAGGCAATAAGAGGTAATCTGAAAACTCACTGACGTAAATCGAGAAGAGAAGAGGCCCTTAAACCGAACTCTGTGGAGTCTCGCTCATCACAGCGTGCCGGGGGAAATACTAGTTCCTACACGGACACTACTTCCTACCCCATAGAAACTTAATTGTCCATCGTAAAATCATTCCAGTCAATCAAACGAAGTATAGTTTTATGCACAGTCTCTGACTATGTATCTTGTCATAGGTATTGTTAAAGTAAGTGAAAACTACATCGATAGTGAGCAAGTATCGCCCTCTCTCCCTTCTTAAGTAAGAGACACACCACTGCCTCTCGCCACTCCACGGGGGCCCCGTTTTCAATGGACTTCCGACGGACCAGAATAAGCGGACTGTATAGAACCCACCGCAAGTTCACAAAGTAGTTTCGGTCTATGTCCATCCAATCCAGCGACTTCTGTGATATTCGGTTCTCTCAGCACTCGGATAGTTTTGGCCTCAGAGATCTCCACATCCCCTAGCAAGTGGTGCTACCTTATTCTTGTTTCTAGTTTCCTGGACGGAACAAAACGTACCAGTACGTATGTGCTAATATATTGGTCCTCCAATAAGCAGGCTTTATCGAAATCAGAGTGAAAAGGAAAACCAGCTTGGTCCACGAGCGAAGGTACTGAAGTACTCTGTCCTCCACAACGTTTCACGTATCCGAAGAAACGTGCTGAGTTGGCGGAGGCAGTTTCTGCTATCTCTGTTTCATATCGCAACCTGACAGCTCTAAGAAACTGCTTGCAAACACTTCGAGCTATCCTGTAGACCTAGAAAATCGTAATCGACGGCGCAGTGACATACACTGTGTTCAAGTACTCGCTCGCTTCTGGATCGCCTTTCTACCCTCTTGGTCAATCCATGAGAACGCTTGGGTGGTCCGTTTAACGGTTGAGAGTGATATGTATGATGCAGAAACAGACAAAATTTAGTTGTGCAGCTTCTGTCAAGCAACCTCCATAGAGTCCTCCCCCATGATCAGGCACGGCTGACAAAGTGCGGCGGCCTTCTAGATGTTTGGAGAACGAGGTTAAGTATCAACCTTATCCGTAGTAATATAGCGCCGAAACAACATGGCAACATGATCGCTTGAACCTATTGACTGTTAACAAACCAAATCGCAAATAAAGTCGGTAGATTTCGCGAACAGGAAATTCAATGTTGCGGGGGTCTGGTCTGCCAAAAATCTTGTTGATTGACCAACAAACTGCTTCAGTAGTATTTGAAAAGTAAGATCTAACAGATCACTTACAAATTTTCTTGTTGCAGCTGAACATAAGGGGGACTGTCATCACACCCCTGGGACATCGAAGTTCCCTAGGATCAGATATCCGTTTGATGTGTGCCCACCGATGAACTGCCAAACATCAGCCACTGTCAGCAATCCTTCCGGACTTGCTAAAGCTTTGACAGTTTCATCACGAGAACTGAACGAATTGATCTTCATCACATCAAGATTTTGATGTACAGAACAACAACACCTCCTTGTCAATGAGGTATCCGATTACATCCGAACAGTCTGTTAGAAGCAGTTCTCTGTCGTGCATACCTGGTGATAGCTACGTTTCAGTGATTGCCGTTTCTGATTGCCGGTTATCAATTAGAGCCTGAACCTCATGCTTCTTGTTCTTTAGACTACGCAGACTGCTAAGGGCTACCTGGAGGAAGCTGGAACCACGATTCCGAGATTGTGAGGCAGCAACACCGGATTTAAAAGAGTAGAAGAGGATTGTCAACGAACCCTCCGAAACCCCACAAGCTTGAGTCCACGTTCTTTGACACTCTTAGGTCCTTAAGGGTTTCATTTCGTTTGAGACGATTGGCAAGAGGTTAATCTTCGTGGACGCTCATCCCAGCTTCCTCGAGTTTGTATGCAAGATGCAAGAAAGCTTTACGTTCCTCAGTGGAAGACAGGATTACTCTCAATAACTTGGGTGATGGAGTTGGAGAGAACCCCGGAATTTTACCCAAGTGCGTATGCTTGCTTTGTTACTCAAACGTTGAACCAGTGGAATTCGGCCATCATGCGACCTTTGGAGAGTAGTTCCATAGATTCCTTTAGAGTTCAAAAGATGAAGCTGGAATGCGTGAAAAAGTCCCCACATCACGGTCTACTTGTTTTACATCTTTTTGTACCACCCACTTTACCGCACTATGGGGATATCCCCGTTCAGAGCAGGCCAGATGCACTTGACGTGCATGTTTGTAGGGGATGTTGTAATGAACTCCAAAGACTGTGAAGTGCGCACCAAATCATCGGATTTGTCAGACTCAACTCCACTGGACTTCCCCTTTCGTTTTCTTCCACTGACCGTTCAAGGTGAAGTTTCCAAAGGGTCCTTTACAGTTATCACTGACGGCTGCTTGCTGTTTGCGCACAGCTGATCAGTTCACAATCACCGACTGATATTGCCATCAGATTAGCAGCAAAGGTGGCGTGGCTCGTATATTCGTAACAGTATCGGCAGCAGGAGCATTGCTCAGCATAAACCGAGAACCAACTGTAGTTGTGGCATCTGGTGAAGCGATTGCAGATGACGAGATATCTATAGCTAAGACGAAGGGGTCAGTGCTCATGGTGTAACACTCCGACCCTGAAGGGAATAGACCAGTAAGTGTGATATCGGAACGCGCATCGATGGAGATATCTGAATCGACATCTATCAAACGACCAGCCTTGCGCTCAATCGCCGACAAGTGAACTATCAATCGGTCGAGCTCATTCAGCTTGGTGAGGAAATGCCCAAGAAAAACGCCACAATAGATTTTCTCGTATGAGTTCATGGCGCAGCAGCCATTGCAGTAGAACGGCATCGTAATCTCGTTCACACAGAGGCGATAGTAATCAGGCTGAAGATCTGAACAGTGCTTGTGGTACCAACGTGCACATTGGTCATATTGCATGCCTACCGAGAAACTGGTGACACGATCGCCACAACCCGATCGACTAAAAAGCGGTGAAGATTTCGTAGTGTTTTTTGTTTTATTCTCCATAATCAGGCAAGAGAAGACAAACAATGAATATAGGAATTGCTGGTAAATCGATAACTTTGCAAGTGGTAGCTGCAGAGCGGATCGTCAAGATGGTGCCACGGGATAACAGGTACATTGGATGCCCTAGAACTAACCTGAGAGGTCTCAGCAAGTCTGTATGACCAGTGTGAAGTTCTATTAAAAAGCCTGAGTTATTCCCAGGATAACCTCAGTTCTTCAGTGAATCAACTACAGTTGACAGTTACGATTTGGAATTTCCGACAGTTACTGAAAATGCCTGAATCCTATTACAATAATAATAGGTTCTGGAAGGCGATTAATGAAAAAAAGTCGTTTTTTCCCCCACGCCAAAAGAACGAACGTAATATTGGCAACTAACAGAAATTTCAACTAACAGTTCCAGCGTGTAGTCAAATGTCTTGGTTTTGCTCAGCTTAGCCTGGAGCTCTACAGTTTAAACTAAACCAAACTGTTTAGTAAAAAGTCTCTAGAACATGTCTGTTTTCTAAGCGTAAGTAAACGAATGATGATTTTCATCGTAGTATGCTGCCACAGCAAGTTATGGGTGATTTGCCGAAAATAAAACATATGAAATAATTATGGGGTCTATCCGAATTTTTTATCACAACAGTACATACTACTTATAAGACGGAATGCGTCACGTATGTTAACGTTTTCGCTGTGGGCTAGACTGGGTGATCCGTGGATTTTACAAATCAGACGCGTGCCGTCAGAAATGATTTTATAGAAAGCTGATTGGCCGATATGGTGCTTGTGTTAACAATGTTTTCTGATTGGCTAAAATTCGAATCAGAAACCCCATTATAGACTGTAAACCCTGTACACGCCTAAACATTTCGGCGTGTAGACCGTCTGTCGCGTGGCCCTGCTGTTTCCCTCCCAAATTGCCCATGAGTGACCGCGTACCTTCTGCAGATTTACCCCGGCTTCCACTCATGATTAATCCACGACCTGGAATTTTTAAATTACGTCGACATGCGATTACACAAACCACAACTAAACTCCTCGTGGCACCACCCTCGCCACAGACATCGAACACCGTCACGTGTTGCTCTCGCTCAGACGAGTCGGAACCTTCATTGCAAGAGAAAAAATCGCAAACCGGACAGACGTTTTTCAAGAGATTTAGTGTGCGACCGGCATGTAAAACCCGCGAGCCTACAGAGCCGAAAAGAAGAATGTCTATGTTGAGCAGCTGGAGACGCCGACGATCTTCTGCAAACGTAGAACGTGAAAGATCTCCACTGGCTTTAAGAATCAATCCTTCGAAAAACCCTCCGGATTTGATAGATCGGACAGACCAAATAGTTGCACCAAACACTCATCGTTGTAAGATCGTATTCCGAGATTTCAGAAGAAAGTCGATCATGTTGTCGCAGTCGACAAAACCGTAAGTGAAGCGTGTTTTGCTTAAGTGCAGTCTGAAGAAATATTTACCAGATTTTAGTTCAATTAAGAGGTTATACTTCGAATATGGCAACATTGTCATCACAAAGTATTAAAAGACTAGGTTCGTTGCAATAATACACATTAATCCCCTCTGAACAAAATGACGAAAACAAAGATACGTAACTTCAGAAAAGAAAAAACAAAAACTTTGTGATGTACTGCACTAACAAAGCTGAAGAGAATGTACCGCAGGCCACCATTACCCATATGTATATATATAAGGGACTAATGTGTATTATTATATCGAACTTAGTCTCATATTTTTAATGTCTCTCTAGCTTTGAACTTATCAGAGAGATAGTAGTTCCACTTTCCCGCTAGCCTTCCACCGGACTAACAAGCACTAGCTCGCTGGACTGCAAAGGCTTCCTCCCCATGTTTCTCAGTCACACACTTTCTGGCTTACACTGAATACGCTGTGTGCCAGTGGAACTTCTGGTGGTACAACGCAAGCCACTTGTGGTGACCTCAGTACACAATCGTCCTTTGTCTCTTAGCCCTGTGACAGACTAATCCGGCTATTCGCCGTTTATCCGCGTTTGCATAGGGTCAACTCATCCAGATCAGTGCCTCCTGATGTCACACATCTACACTGGAATACCTCAGTAGCCTCACTGCCAACATCTTCAGGACCCTGCTTTTTGTAAACCTAGCCCCCGTTAATATGAAGACAGTTAAAGATCATTTGTTAGTACATAGCGTCATTGGGATAGTAATTGTTTGAGTCGACAAATAAGCATCACTGAATGACTGTGACTGAGCAGATGCGGTGGTTTTTGTAGCGTTACTTATCCTTACTTCATGTCACCTGGAGTTAGTCTTGAGCATTTTACGTACACTGAGTTGTGCCCCCCGCGTGTATGCTTGGACAGCGAATTCCTAGTAACTAGCCAATTGTACTCAAACTACCGTCTCATAAAGATCAATAGGCTTACTCTTTATCTGATAAAACTTACATTTAATACGAACAGAGAACTGTTAAATCTGTTTCAGGCAGAAGAGCATGATTTAAATTATACTGCCACCAAAAAACAGCTGTCAGATATGAGTAGATCGTTTTATAGTGGTGTATAGCTTGGTCACCGGGACAGTTCACTCATCTGGAACGAAAAATTATTTCGACACTTTGGTGACATTTCTCAGTTTCAGTCTTTACATTACTAGGTTTTTGTTGTTATCTAACGGGTTGGGCTATATGTTGTGTGAATACTCTCATACATCCTAAGTTTAATCTACAGTTGCCGAGAGAACCGGCTACCGTGCGACAGGTAGACAAGTATCGTCACCACTGAGCTACCTCTAGATAGCTAAACAGCTCAGCTGTAGTGCTACACAGTTTCGTCCTAACGGAAGACCATCACAAGTACCTCATTCTGTGAATATTCCCCTTTCGTTGTCTTTTTGTATTGTTAAAAGACGGTAAATACGGTATGAATTACTGTGCACTTCTACTCCGTCGTAATCCAGTAGCCCATCAGGACGTAATGCTTGCTTGAATCTACGCAATTACCGCTCATGTTTGTGTCCTTCCAGTACTGGCAATTGCACTCGTACTTTTGGTCACCATCATTCGTGTGACCTGGGCTTTAGCAAACGAAACAGAATGTCCATGCGGGCTAGTTGTTTGACGCAATCCGAGTGTGTAACCCTTTGTTGTATGCACTTGTAATCGTAGCTTGGTTGCTGTTACAGTGAAGTCGACTCGTCCTGACCATGTGGATAGAATGGCAGTCGGCGATCGTGAATCTCACATCCCCGTGCCTCAGAGCCTGTGAGCACGCGAGGCCGCTCAACTCGCAATGCACGTGCGTCGCCTGTTTAGCTGTGCACACGTGCGAGCGTGTGTGTATGCCCAAGTGTGGAGCATGGGGGCGCGCACACCAACACCAGGTGTCAGGCCAGCTGTTAGCGGGGGAGGAAGGCTAGGGTGGCAGCATAGACGACAAGACTGCACGTGACCCGATTGTATGAACTGGGGTCTTTCCGTCAGTGTAGCAGTGGTAAGTCTTGGACACGAAAGACGCCCCACGTGGACTGTATACGGGCTGTGTGTGGGATGATGGTGGCAGCTTATACGGGCTTGAGTGACGGTCGTCCACGTTTGATGGTGAGCAGCTGGTCTGGCCGATTGAGCACTTGTCTGAACCATATGGATAGGCATGCACTCTGTCCCCCAAGTGGGAAAATCGATTGGGCGAATTGCAGACAAAGAGCGGTTGATTTAGAAATGCCCTGACTGGCCATGTGCTCACGAAACATGACGGTATGTGAGTCACTTAGCCGGAGACCATTATTTTTTAAAGTGAACAGGAATTGTTAAATGGGTATTGCTTCGTCTTTTTTCTCATTCAAATTTAGGTAGCTTATCTGTCAATTTTTTTCTACTTTGTAGTTGTACAATTTCTTTCGCTGATCCTGGTCCGGACTCGGTTCTTTCAAAGCGCACCAACCGTATACTAAGTGAGGTATCAAATGGCAAAACTATCACACCAACTCTTGAAGATAACTCCCACATGGACCGTTTGGCTAACTATGATCACTTGTCCTTCGTCGTCCCGCCCACAGGAATCTACGGTTCCGTATACGAGCAGGATTGTCGTCACACGGAATCTCTGCAAGTCCCGTCTGATGAGCAACGTTCCTTATACTCCCCGACGTGGGATTGCATGTGTAATCCAAACACGCAATGCATGCACAGACTAGCCCTTGCAAGCACACTTACACCGAGTATAACTTCAGCGGACATCGAATTCGTAGCATCCTCGCCAACCATGAGGCGGTTCAAACCAGTTGGACCGGACGCAATATTCTTCGATCGCATTGGCAATCGAGCAAATGACGGCGCAGATCGTCTGTCAGTAAGCAAGCCAACTGGACAAGATTCCGGATGGTCATCTGAGTTAAGTTCACTATACCAGCCAACTGAGTCCACCGAAACTAATGGACAAGAGGAAGAATTAAATTCAGAACTGTCTCCGAGACCGACAATTACCAGGACCAATACAACCACGGAATGGACAAATCGTTTGCGAAAATCGCTCAATCGAGCCAAACAGCGATGTTGTTTATTTGTCGGAAAGACCTTGTTCAACAAGTAAGATTTCGTGTTACATTTGAGATCTACAAATTTCTTAGTCGTGAAGAATCTTCTTCTAACTTCTCTACATCGTGTGAACTCCTGATGACTGCAGAATAACCGTTCCCGTTGTCTTTGATCCCCTGTTTCCCATTATAGAGACCCTGTCGAAGGCATGCGTTATCTAATCGAACATGGTGTACTGGCTCCAGTCCCAATAGCGATTGCCCGGTTCCTTCTCCATCAAGACGGTCTGAGTAGACAGGCTATCGGAGACTACTTCGGTTCACTTCACGACCCAATGTCCTCCCGTGCGCTCAGGTCAGTTCATAAACCTGATCGTCATTCGAATAACCAGTGGACACTTGAAGACTAGTTTTATTGATTGCTTGTCACTCCGGTGGCTGACATACCCTATGTTTGATCATTGTTATACCCTCTACTTAATCGGCATCGGGTGCGATGATAACTTGAGTAGCGTTCTCCTTCGCTAGTGAATACTCTGAAAACTTTAGATACGTGAATAACTGAGCAACTGACCGTTGGTCCACCAACCTTATATCACCTGAATGTTAATTATCCCGACGTTTTTAAATCTCCGAGGTGGCCACAAGTCATGAAGACTCCGATTCCCATGTTCCAATCACTTTTCATACGTTTTGTTTAAACCGAAAACGACTGTATGAGCAGATTTTATTGATTGTTTACTGTTGTTTAACTGTGCCATTTCTACACGTTTAATTGACATTTTGCCTTTCAGAGAATACTTGCAACTGATTAACATGCGTGATATGCATGTGGACCAGGCAATCCGGATTGTATTATCACACTTCCATCCGGCGGTGAGTGTGTGTATTGATGATCATATTTACATACTAGTTTTGGCCATCTTGTTCTCAGGTGTCAAACCAGTAACAGTCTCCTGTTTTTCAACAGTGCACTTGTATTTCCACTTGACGATGTGTATTCACCCCAGGCGTTACTCCAACCTTAGGAACTAATTGGGGGCAACAATGTGAATGAATAATTAACTTTGAGGTGTTCATATTTGTCGGTGATCGGTAAATTTTCGTATCCAGGGTAGTGTTGTTCGTTCAGACAAGTGAAAATCTTTTGATGTTGAGATAACATGTTCCACGTCATATTGCTGCCAAGGTGCGCTCATGACTGTATAAAACTAACATTCGCACAAACCCAACAGGCTCCAATGCGGAACCGTGAGTAATCCATTAGAACCCCTAACCTTAAATAGAAGCATTTTACGACAGCTGTTTCCAAATATGTTCATCGATGTTTTCTATTACTTCTATTGTTAGGGGGAATCTCAGAAAATAAGCCATCTAATGCAAGTTTTCCAGGACGTCTACATAGCACAGAATGATGCCCGGGTCACCTCTCTCTATCTTAACAAAGACACGGTCGAAGTGTTAGCTTATTCTGTGTTGATGCTTCACACTGATCTTCACAACCCCAACCTCCGTCGTCTTGGTCAACGCATGTCCGAAGCAGAATTCATTCACAACAATCGTGGCATCGATTCTGGCAAGGACTTACCGACTGATCTACTTCAGGGTATTTACCGACGTGTGGCCGAATGTGAGTTTAAAACCTTACCCGACCCAGTCGATCGATTGCGTCGGTTGGACTCCATGCTTGTTGGATCGTTGAAGACTGATAACTTCATCCAACGGCACCGTCGTTTTGTCGGCTGGGTGGCCGGACAGCAATTGGACAGGGTTCTCACACGACACACCCGTCATCACAAGCATTGGCGATACCTCCTAGTATTTAACGACATCCTTATTGCAGTCAAACCGGTAATGGGTCCCCGACCAGGAAGTTCGGGATCACTACTGAATATGGCCGCCGCAGCAGCTCTGGGCTCAGATTCATCCAGTGGATCATCACTAACCAATCTGTCAAAAACACAGTACTACTCGGATCAACCAATGACCGTTGGACTGTATCAGATTCGCAGCGTGCTACCGCTAAAGAATATGAATGTTTTGGTTTTCGAAACAACACGTGAGTAATGTTATAAAACTTTCATCTACACCTGTCCATCGCCTTGTCAGCTTAGTTTTGGTACCTGGCTTAATTATGTGATTTCTGGACATTAACCAACCGCCTCGGTTCTAATGATTGGAAACACGTCTCACTGAATCGTGCGCAAACGAACTGACATAATCTGAAACCAATTGCAACTTTCATTCTCTAGCTTGCTCTCACTTTCCATCAACATTCCCATGTACGCCAAAGTGATGCTCATTAGGACATGCTTCGCGGTCTGTGGATCTTTGACCTGCTCAGGGTTTCTGCTTCATTTCACATGGGGGCAAAGCAATGACCTCTTCCTCGTGTGCATGTGCACACACACACACATGTGCGCAAGAAAACGGACCTCAACGTAAACTTCTTACTTCCGGCTTACCCGCTGCTTTCGTCCTGGTGAAGAGGTTGGTTTGTGTAGACAGCTCACAGCATGATCAATCAATCAGTCTACCGTCTGTATGGGGCTGTGGGCATGTGACGAGAAATTGGACGTGACAGAAAACCCGTATGATTCACAATAACTTGATAACTCTACATCCTGATTTTACTCTGGGGATCCGGGACTGGAGAATAGCACACAGAAGTCCCCGTGTGGAAAACAGCTTGTAACAATGGTTTGTACTGATACATTAAAAGGCGATTTTACTTTTTAGTGTTTGAGTATCTATGCAACTGCTGAATACACAAACTTTTCTCATATATGTTTGGTCAAAAACTACGTACTTATCGAGAAACCCAGTACGTACCGTTTGGGTGGGTCGTTTATGTGTTGGGCTATGCATGGACACAATGCCACATTCCAACTACATAGACGAATTTGCAAATGTGGATTCACTGGCTCCTAGCTAAGATGCTAAGATTCTTAGACTGGCTTGCGTTCCGCACTGAGTGTGCTCAGTCACATGAGCGGTTTTGAAGTTGTCGTTTACATTCCAATCCCAACGCTTTCGGGAGCAGTCGATCAGAAATTCACTCTCCTTTTCAATCAGTTTGCCTTCTATTCCGTCACCGGTAATTGTGTAATTCATCGTATTTTTTGTCACTTGACCTCTTCATCAATATTAGTCGTATGCTCTCACACAATCATTTTCCATTTGACAGATAATCGTTTCGGTCTCCGTCTGTGCAACCTGGAAGGTCCTGTACTCAATTTTGCCCTAACTACCGCGCAAGCCCGACAGAAGTTGATTGATTGGATTCACGCATCCATTGTGGAGCTGAATGAACTACAAGTATATTATCAACAATGTGCTGAACGCAAAACGACAAATGCCACATCTGCCAGCAACAGTGAAGGTACAACGCGATTATGACAATGAGATTACCGAGTCGCACCTTTCTCACATGCGTCCAAATCTGATGGACCCTTCGAAACTGTTGTACCCCAACCCTCATCCAGATTGAGATTTGCATTATTGTTTATCTGTCTATCCTCAAGAGCTGGCTAATATTGCCTTTTGTATCCTCCTTCTGTGATAACTATAGATTGTCAGATGTAAATCTTATGCTCTTTGCACCAGTTTGCACGCGGAAACAATTTTCATCAAAGACACCGAGAGATAGAGATGTTTGTTAGCCCTATTTGCTGATCACACTCGTACACTATACACAGCACCCTTTATTCCTGACTAG
>JTDE01000747.1:81158-102246 GCA_014338405.1 Paragonimus skrjabini miyazakii
AAAATACCCAGACCGAAATCTCCTTTTTCAAATTAGCCAATACTCTTCTTTCAGCCGAAACACACGGGTGGGGATTGCTTTTACGCGGTGGTAACCTAGGTTTGATACTGTCTGTCATACTTAGTAACTTGAGATTGCAAATGAAACTCCCGAAACTTGGAACTGGTGTTCGATTAGTCCTGTGTAAGAACCATCAGCATTGAGTCAGGTCTGATAAGAGACTGATGAATAATTAATTGGTCTTGTCTAACAGCTTGAAAGTGACTAGTCGATGGCCGTCTTGTGAACCCATCGATTTATGTGCCGTATCGTTCTAGGTTGCATGCAGTCCAATATCTGATTCAGTTTCAGTGCAGCGTATATTGATAGCACTGGTAAGACTGTTTATCATATATCGATCCAAATATTTTCATGAACACACTAAGTATTGCAAATAGATGATGCCTTTGCGTAGTCCGTTTCAAGGTGAAGCGTCGCATGCAATCTAAAATCAGTGTAATGTTTGTTACAAACGAATCGCTTGCCTGTGCACAATAATGCTACTTCTCGTAGTTGGCTTACCCTTTTTTGAGTTAGGGTAAGATGTTATTATATTCGTGGAATCCGTTATTTTTGAGGTTTTGTCCTCGGGATTTCTTGACTCACATCAAGACGATCTACCCAACAACCAGATCCACTAAGCTATAAGTAAACAAATGTGAGAGCAAATTGTCCTATTCGTTTGTTTTGTAGAGTGTATACCTTGTTTCTCACCTGTGTGACTTCTCGGTCGGCTAGACACCTCCGGCCCCTAATTGACAACGGACTTAGGTCTTCGATATCTGACCAGAGTTCCTTAACCGACTGTAAGATTAGTGTAGGTAAAGTTTTACTAGTGATTTTCAGTAAAACAGTCAATCAGTCAGAAATCTAAAACCACACAATACTTAGCCCACGGGGACAGGATTAGAGCACCCAGCAAATTCCGTAATCCTTTGATTACAGACCGTGCGTTTATGTAGCCTGACTTGTTGGCCTGTGAGTAACATGATCAGGCTAGAAACCTGAGGGAACAGAACTTGTTTAGTTGAACCAAAGTCTGTTGTCTCTACTCTAACCACTTTCAACATGGTTTAATCGCCAGCTGTCAGACTGACAGACCACAACGATCAATCTGCTTTCGTGACGCCTTCCAAATGTAGTCGAACGTATAGTTTGCAAGATGTGTTCCATCTGTAAACATTTCATTTAATACCAGAAAAACCATATAGAAAGCGGGATATCTAGTGTAATGAGGAGCAGCGATCATGCCATACTACTCACACCACTGCTATTTAGTAGTGGGGCCAAAGCATACATTTGACATCGAAGAAGCCGTAAGAAAAATACAAGAAGAAACACTGATGTGCAGCATCGCATGAGATGGTTCTCGGTACGTAAAGGAACCTCAAGGAAGTGAGCATTGGCGTCTGTGACAACCGTGACTGTCTGGGCAAAGAACCGTACGCAGATGAGTGTTTTTGTTTGTTGTCATGTCAAAACTCATAATCGGCCTGTTGCTTTCCTGACTAACTAACCATTGCGCCATCCGTATTCTTGGCGCATAACACTAGTAACCATTATTAGTCCGTAAAAAAACAAAATCATACCACTCTCACCGTATGCTGCTTGAAAGATGTTTAGCAATTAATACTTCAAATTTGGCGACAGTTGAAAGTCACCATCAGACAAGTCTAATGAATAAGCCTAATACGGAAGTTCGTGGATTTCCTATTTGTGAATAGTGGTCTTTAACAGTCAAGTCCTATGGGGTGGTGCAGTGTCGCCAAGAATTAACACATTAACACTTAAAGTTCATCTGTTTTCTTTAAATATATCATAGATTATTGGACATCTTTGTGGTTGATGCGTTCTGTAACATATGTTTAAATGACACCGAACACTCCGCATCACAGGAGATGGATCACATAACTTTGCCCACAATATAATTTAGGTTCAAATGTCTGGCCTTAAGCTTTTGTTGGAAATTAGGCTGGTTCATATCATGTGATATTTTTCACACACTGTAGGTCGCTTAGCAGTCTTCCTGAGAGTTCAAGTGTGTAATTCCAGATATTTTTCAAAATGAATAAGCACACAACTTCCCTCAAGTTGACAGTTTTTTTCAACATTTTGTCAACGAGTAATAGTAATCTTGTGTGATACATGCCAGCTCATATATAATTGTTACATATTTTTTCTATTCCAGCAAATGTCTCAGCTGGTTTATGTGTATAACACACGAGGTGAGTAAGCTGGACAAAAATCCCAGGTTTCAGATGAGTAAGATTATTTTCTGACTTTAATCTATATTGCGTTTATTAAGGATACTTGTAATCACTCAACATATTTTGCGTTAACAAAAGAGATGTTAAATTTTGAAAGGATTAGTCTAGTAAACATGAATATGTTGTGTGAATAAAGAATAAGACAGATAAACGATTGAACAATGAATACGGATTCAGACTCTTTTTCTTCACACAGTGGTTTTGAAACTGAAAAGAATGTGCTCGGAGTGGCAACTGAGAGGAATTTACACAAACACACACAAACAAACACGTCGGATGATACAGGTTTTGTAACGATTCTGTTACCTTGCACATTCATCTTAGCCACAAAACCTACAACTTATGGAATCATTCTCAACCACAGATTCGTAGATCTGAACTTTACCTACTATTTGCCGAACTTCTATTAGTCATCGATTATCGTATTGATCTTGCTGATCCGTTGACACATACAAAAACATTTGTTAACGTTTATCATTACTGGTCGGGCTTCCCCATAGTTTGTGTACCAATCAGTCGACACTGAAGTTAAACAAAATCTGACAGAGTTAACGTAAGTATAAACCACAGCTGTTTAAGTTAAATTTATTTTGATTTGAACGATTTAAAAACCGCATCAATATGTACGTTATGTGTCTGGTAATAGTTCAGCAAAGGAAGACGGTTTCTAGATCTATGTTCGTCTTAAATTAGCTAACAACCAAGCACCAAGTACTTATGAACATCGACTACCTTCAGTCACAGGTCGCTCGAGGGTAGGATGGCTCAAATAAAAGTTGAAAACTGGTTTGCTTAAATTTTGGTTTGTCAGATCAGCTCGATGGCTTTTAGCCTAGAAGTCAGTTTTAGTCTATTCTATCTATCTTCTTTGTCACATGCACACGGATCTGAGTTAACCAATTATGAGGATTGGCGTTCCCATAGTAGGTGGATAATGAAACCCGAGTTGGTCAACAAACAGAGTAATGGCTCAGCTAGGCACAATTGAATGCCACATTAACGAATGACTGGGAGTCTTTCATGTGCTGTTCAACTAAAACGTGAACTAGGTTCCCTTCGAAAATATGGTCACCTAACGTGACATCCGGTTTCCGATTTCAGAGGTGTTAGTGCATTTCTGACCTGTGATTACAGTCTTATCAATCCGACGAACTCGTTGTTAGGATGAGTTGAATGGAAACATTAGTGGATATTTGTGGGACGAACCCAATACAGAGATTAACAAACAAAAAGCTGCAGAGCCAGTTGTTTACATGTAACTTCTAATAATTTGTCTTTACTGATTGGCCAATTGGGTTTCAGTGCCTGTACCGTGAAATTTAACCGGCAAGCGCAACAAGTACGTTGACTTTTCAAGACGACTAACTGTGAATAAATATTGTTATGACAAACCAGAACAATCCTGATACGAGTCCATAGTTTGAGTACACAATGGCGCATTTGAAGGGGGTGCAGACAGAGATAAAAATCGTTTTTTGGTGCAAAAGAAGTAGATAGGTTACACACAAGGTTATATCTCTAATGGCGTGATAACAGAATTGCAACTGTTCCTGAATGTGCCGACTGAAGAGTTCATTTGACTAGGAATCTTGTAGCAAAAATGAAAGGTGATTTTATACTCTGGTAAAGTTAATTTTAATATGAAGAAGAGTCTGCTAAGACCTATCCTATCATGTCATTCAGGTATCCCAAATTGTCTTCACTTGTGGAGCAGGAAAACTGAACGGTGTTGTTCTGATGGTGCCCTTGAAACGGTCAGTATATCGGATACGGTTACAACAGGACGAATAGTATTATATCAACAGACACGAATACTGCTTTTGGGTGTTTGCCTTTAGATAATTGCTTGTATTTCGAATTCATGTGTTGTTCTTTGTTAACGTGCTCATGCTTTCTCTGGCTATTCTGACTCATGTTTGTTATAAGTCATGGCAACTAGATAGCTCTCACACTGAACCCTGTCAGGTGCCTACTATATCTCTCTCTGTATTTTCCCAAATGGGCATCATGTCAACGTGACAAATCGAATGAACTCAACAGTTCTCACCTCACTTCAGAGTTTAAAGCAGACAACACGCGCGTGTTGTATGTTAAGCGAATACGATTGTGTCTAGACATCACACACTCCTCTTCATAAGCTACATGAAAAGGTGATAGAAAAAACCTGACGTTTGACGAGCCTCGGAAGGCAAGGCAGTCAACACTTGAATATCTAACAAAGGTACAGCCAACAACCCTCTATGTCTAACTACAAACCCTATATGAGATTCGTTCACAGTTCGTAGTCGTATTGTTACCGTCAGTGGAAGGTTGATAAAAACCCTCAGTTCTATGCGTAAACCTAATCATTTAAAAAGGAACTAAAATCCGCACGAAGAGATAGTCTTTGGGGCCTAGTATGATTGGGTTCATACAAGTAAAGCCCTCAGTTTAGTCTTGACATCTATGGGGAGAAAGACAGTCGTCTGTTCCCATTCGACAGTCTCAAGGGCGACGATAGTAAAATGCAAACTATCCAGAAGAATATGAACTGACATCACTCGTCTCATGAAGAAAACAGTCATACGAAGTTAGACTAATAGTTCTTTATAAAATCGTGCCAATTTTCAGCAATCATATACACGTGATGTTATCAGATACTAGCTGTTGTCACCATATTTTCGATGTCCGAACAAACACTCTTTAGTTAGTTTTATTTTTTTATAATCAGGTTACATCACAGGTGATGGTGTTTGCAAGTAACAGTGCTGCAGTGCTCATCATAAGAGTTACGCTAAGGCTTATTGAATGTGCGGATACGGCTGCCGGTTCCAAACGTATATATCTAATGTATCCAGACACAAAGAAGAAACAAGTGGACAGGTACTGATCTAACTACAAATCTCATGACATATTTGCATTATTTCACTTCTGTCTGGATCCAATGAATCTGTTCCGATGTTACTTCTTCGTTGTTCTTTGTCGTCATCTCATTAAGGTTCACATGTGAGGCCTTATGTAGTAAGTTTTAGGTGACTCAACTAGGTTAGGAAGACTGTTATGGTAAGTTTTACCAAAGTTTTAGCACTCTCATGAAATGTCTACATTTTCACTATCAGTCGTTTTGTGTCAGTGCGACTCATTGGGTCTGAGCCCCTACGGAGATTAAAAAACAGGACCAGAAGATCTCTTTAATAACTGTCTGATTCACAGGAAGTTAAGGAACTACGACGGCGGGAAATCTTAGAACATTTGTTTGGGTGTGAACATCAAAATTGATTTAAACGGTTTCACTTTTATCTTGATTCACAGTAAAATCAGGTTCAGAACGTGACTGTTTCCTGCCTTATATCAAATAGAAAGAAACCATGAGCAGAAGGTTTCAGCACTGCAAGATTGAATTCAATAATCAGATATTTTCACCTGTTATATTGACATTTCGAAAGACTGCGTTCTATTCACTTAATTGATAGTAACTTCGATTACTTTCGTTTATCGAAACACCCACTTTCTCCCCAAACTCTGTTGAAATCGGTTATGCCGTCCATTGGTTTAAACAGTAACTCTCAGCGGGGATGAGTCGTTTGTTTTCATTCGGTTGCTAGGCCAATAGGCAGTAACACAGCATGTGGTGTGTGAAGGGGCTGATTACCGAATCGAAAACGCCGTCCCTCTGTTCGCCTACAAGAGAATGGACTTTGTGAGAACGACACCGTTCGTAGCGCGCATCACGTTCTCGCATCTCGGTTTCTAATGTAAACTTGTACGTCGCAAATGCTTATCCGTTTCGGTTTTACTTAAATTATGTGAAGAGATTTGAGCCAATGCGACTGAATACATTGGTGCACTGCTGAATCCTTCCTAAGGTTTTGTGTAAACGAATGTCAGGAAGGGCGCAATTGAAACTTTGACAAAAATGTAACGTGGCTCACCCAGATTAAAACGTTTCCTTCCCAAAAAACGTGGTTTAAAATCTTGTATTCCATTGGACATACCATTACTTAAATGTGGAAGAACGAAAACCTTGAAAGTTTCTTGCTACATTCCGGTCCACAAACCTTAGCCACTGAGTGAACACATTGTTCAGCTGATTCAATGAAGTCAGTAGCTTCAACCCAAATCAGAAGCCTTGATTACGGACTCCTCAGTTGGAGTAAACAGAACAAGTAAGTCCATTCCTCATTTGAAATGATCAAATAATGTGAAAACTATGTACACGAGATTGTCGGCGCGCTGAACCACCTCCTCGTGGTGCCGGCTGGGCGGTCTCGATGCAAACCTTGACTGGCTAAGAGTTCAGCAACTCCAGATAAGGCCAACCACTCTACCTGGTTTTAATCGTACTGGTTACATTCGATCAATACAATGAAACTACCGCCAGCACCTCCGTGCAGGCAACCACCAGTACACAGGATAGGCGAGCAGAGTACACCTGTTCAGAAAGTTGCCAGATCTGTCAATCGAATGCTGGTTTGTCGCCGCATACTCGTATGAATCGACGCAAGAATGGTTCAGAGCAGGAAGTGGACACCCAGCTTGCCACAGTCTTTGACTGTGACCACAGCCTTCCCACGAAAATCGGTCTCAGTCAACATAGAAGACATGCACATCCCGTAGAACGCAACCATGAGAAGCTCATGTCCATGAAGACAGCCGGATCCAATTGGTCTCGGCAAGAATCGGCTTCTCTTATCAGATGTGCTGATGCACTTACTCCGTCATGTCCTACTCAGCGCGAACTTCAGTATCGGCTCCTGTCACATTTCCCAGGTCGTACTTTGGAGAGCATTCCGCCTCGTCTGTATGCGCTGAATTGGCAGAGGAACACTGTCCCCGCTGCCAATTCAACCACCGTCTCACAGACTAACACGACATCGGATATTGGGTCCCAAGGTGCTGATCACTCCAAGTGGTTCTCCTGTTTGATCCAAACAGCGATTACTCAACTAAAGTCCAATAGCGAGGCTTTCCTTCACAGTGATGAACTACTAGCTATTGCCCACTGTCTTCAGGCAGGTATTTTCAGAGTGGTACAAGCTAAATCGCTGCTGAACATGCACGCCTCGCCAGCTTTTCCATACACCTGGCGACTTGTTACTCGACGATGTGGTCATGTTAACGTGGGAACCCATGTGACCACAAAACACATACGGACGGCTAACTACGCGGCGATCCAAACGCTGTACCACAAGCGTAAGAAAGATGCTGCGTTTGCAGTTTTTTCTGGCAACTGGAGAACTGCCTATAAGATGAACCGTGACCTCCCAGATAATTCCAACGAATACTGGTCCGAGGTACTATCGACTCATCCGCACGTTGATGAGCAACCATCTCGCACAATTCTGCTTCCGGACTGGTCTCTGGTCGACCCGATCACTGGAGAAGAAGTATCACGCACCTTGAAGCACATGGGAAACACCGCTCCAGGTTTGGACAACTTGTTGCCCAAAAGTTTGAAGCGTATGAAAACTGATGCCTTGGCCGGATACTTCAGCCTGTTCCTGCTAACCCAAGGTTGTCCAATCCATTTATGCCGCTCTCGCATCATACTTGTACCCAAAGTAAACAACCCTTCATCTCCTACCGAGCTCAGACCCATCGCCGTATCTTCACCGTTGATACGTTGTTTCCACAAGATACTGGCCGATCGTTGGAATTCACACTTGCAACTGCCCGCTCTCCAGTTTGCATTCCTACATCGTGACGATTGCCTTGAGGCGACCTCCCTGCTTCATGCGCTGCTTAGAAACTCATGTATCACGTCTTCAATTATGTGTGCGGCTTTTATTGACGTGTCCAAAGCGTTTGATTCTATCTCAAAAGATTTGATTATCAGATCGGCCCGAGCCTTCGGTGCTCCTCCACCTCTAACCCATTACATTACCGACTCCTACAGGAATGCTTCTGCCACGCCCAATGGCTCCGTTCTCCGATCCCAGCGTGGTGTTTGCCAGGGTGACCCACTGTCTCCGCTTCTATTCACCACGGCGATGGATGAGGTGTTGACACTTTCTCGACCGGAGCTTGGCTACCAGTTCCACGATACACTGGTTAGCGGTTTCGCTTACGCCGACGATATGACCCCTCTACCGGAGGATCCTACGCGACTCTCTGAGACGCATACGGCCGTCGTTAGTGCTCTGGAACTATCCGGACTGAAGATCAACACACAGAAGACTAAACTCATGGTCATCCGCGGTGACCATAAACATAACGCAACTGCTATCTCCGATGACTCTATCCACTTCGGCCTTGACATGATCCATTCACTAAGCGCCTCCAACACGATGACCTATCTAGGTATCCCGTTCACCTGGAAGGGTAAAGCATTCACTAACTACCGTCTGCAACTTCGTACGATGTTGGATAAAACTACCAAAGCATCGTTGAAGCCAAACCAACGTCTTGAACTCCTGATACAGCATCTGATCCCGAAAATGAATCACTCAATAGTGCTGAGTCGAGTCCACCGTAACACGCTCAAAGCCATGGACTGTACGATTTGCCAGTTTGTTCAGAAGTGGCTTCGCCTTCCTAAAGACAAACCAATCAGTTATATCCATACCCCAAGTCTTTTGGACGGTTTGGGAATCCCAAGTTTATGTATCACTATTCCAGTCTCGCGCAAATTTTGAGTGGAGAGACTTCTCTTCAGTCAATGTCCAGTTCTGCGAAACGTGGTCAGAGATAATTCATTTGGCCCTATCTTGAGGGAAATAAACATCCCGGTCCGCGTTCATGGTGTAGTGGTGATGAACAAGGAAGAAGCCCGTGCGATGTAGATGAATAAACTCTATCATTCGCTTGATGGCCGTGGTCTTCAGGAAGTGTCACGATCTCCACTCTCGAATCGTTGGCTGTTTAACCCAGATCGCATCTTCCCTAGAATCTTTATTCGTGCCATCCAGCCCAGATGTAGTCTGTTGCGGACTAAAGTCCGAAATTCACGAGGTGGCCGAAGTGACCACTCAGTTCTCTGCCGTGGCAACTGCGGTCAACCGGAAAGCCTTGCTCATATTCTACAGTCATGCTGGATCACCCATGTCTTGCGTTGTGCCCGACACAACCGTGTGGCCAAAGACCTGGCGAAACGACTGCGCAATTTGAGATATACAGTCTTCGAGGAGTTACGAGTACCAACGGCGAGCTCGTTCATCAAACCCGATGTGATCGTGGTCCGTGACGGCGCCGCTGTGGTGCTTGACGTCAGTATAGTGGATGATTACCGAACCTAATTTGCCTGGAAAGACAAGATAGCGAAGTACGGGACTGACTCTCATAATACCGCTATTTAGCCGGCCCCCCATACTTTGGGCTGTGATCATCTCTTTTCGCGGTATTATATTTCCTTCTTCAACTAACACTATTCTTCGAATGGGACTGCCCTCCTACGCAGTCACGAACTTATGTCTACTGAGTGTACTAGGTTCCCTCCAAACCTAAGACATATTTATGCGGGGAACCTGGCGTAAACTATTGCCACCTCTCTGACAGTTGTCTCACTATGAAGGGTATTTTTCTGTCCCGATGCATGAGCCTTGACTGTGATAGCACTTATTTACCCTGAAGAGCTTTTGATTTTGTGGGACTGACCGTTCACCTATTTTCTTTCTTTATTTTTCGTGTATTTTTCTCTCTTAAATTCTAAAATCCGTTTGATGCATATCGCATAAGTCAGTTTTCATTTGATGGCTGGCCCATTAACGCCTGCTATTCTTGTGAGAGGACTTGTCGACTGTTCAATGTTTCTAACTATCCAACGTCTCACATTTGACAGATAGCTTGTTTTCACATCCACCTTTTTTAACGTATCTGTTGTTTATTTTGGTGTCACCATTTATTCTTCTCTTGAACGAAGCTTTGTACATTGCTCTTCAAAATAACCGATATAGTTGAGCGTTTGGATATGACAAAGTTACTGGGGTTCTGGCTGACATGCTAATCTTCCACACCCGGTCACCAGAGTTCAATCTGTTGTCCGAACGAAGATTTAGCAAGGGCAAAAGGTTTATCTGAATGCTATAACTGTGCTCAAATATGGGTGTTCAGTTGGTGACAGTCAAAACGTGCAATCTACTATCAGTTACAGGATAACAATACTCGATTTTCAGAACTTAGTCTGTGACCATTCAGTAACCGTAGTTGTTTGAGTGGAGTACTTCTGGGACCGATAAGGATATAAAAATACAACCAACTCGCAATAGCTGTCTTTTTGCCATAGCAGAATGAATCAGATTGTTCGGTTCATTTTTTAAAACATTACTGTTTTAAGGGGGTGTTAATTTGTGTACCAGTTGAGAATTCTTGTTAGCGATTTCCTTTTCAACCAAATTGGCTGAAATATAACAGTGATAGAGTGTGGAGTTTCATTTATCAAATCAAATCGACTGGCGATTTTATGGACTGCTCACTCCTCCCGATGGTTAGAAGACTGAGGACAATCAATATGAGTTCATGTGATTTACTCACGGTTAACTGAACGATCAAATGATCGATGACGTCAGCTCGCATTCAACATTAGTCTAAGTGATAGGTCGTGACCTCTTACTCATTGTTCGCACTCTGCTGGAAAATCTTTACCATTCACGATCGGATGATGCAACATTGAACAAAGTGAACATTATTTTACCGTGCGCTTCTGACACGTGTTAGGTCACTCTGGGTGATGGCCATTGCCGAGGCAATTTACTGGCATAACCATTAACGTCAAACGCCATAACCCTGACTTATCGACTAGCTAATGGCAACAGCGTAGAGAGAAGAATGTTCAGTGACTTTTCTAGGCCCTTCTTATCCTCGGACCTAAGGTCAGCTACACGGTCGATTAACGCGGTCACTGTGTTGACAATCCAGGTCGATAAAGCCTACTCTGTGTCATGTGCTGCCAACAGATTCAGAATGCACGTATCAATCAAGGCACGTTAACAAATTAACGATATATTTAAACATTGCACCGTCGCGTGCGTAAATCATTGTGACCCATAACCAAGACTAGTGTTCCCTAATGGTTTCAATGAATGATACTGATTAAGGTCTCCGTTTGTAAGCTATTTTCTAGCTGCCCACTAGTCGACTGTGTCCATCTGATCAAGATTTATTCATTCGTCGGCTAAATGTTTGTCTTGGGGCCCAGCCAACATTGACGACAAACAATTTGTTTCATCTTTGGCGTGTAAGCCGCAAATTGATGTGAATGAACAGAGCATCAGGTTGCCATGTTACACACTGACAGTCGGGCCATAACTGCTCGAAATTATTACAGTGTAACTGCTAAGTGACGCTCAATCTCGACCAACTGCTTCGTTTGGACTTGTCGGACTGTGGTGGCAGCACTGTATGACGGACGGTCGATAGATCCCGAACGAACCATGTTACTCGACCGAAGTATAACACCACAAGCAGTAGTTAATAGGTGATTCAGCTGCTGTACATTAGATGTCCAGATTTAGGATGCGACTAATTGAGATAGTTGTACACTATCCTATGAATAAAGCTGAACCTGATTTAAATGGCCAATTGACTTTTGTGGAAGAAGGTGAAACTTGGACTGGAAACAACTCTTAACAAAATATGGACATAGTCGATCTGTCTGTCAGTCCGCTGTTCCTAAGATCATGTGAATGTTATGATCGGACGAAGCTCTGTTCTGACAAAGTCCAACCGGCCAGTCCGACCAAGCACAGTGCAAATGACAGTAATGTTTCGCAGTTTTGAGAATCCTTCTGCGCCAAGCTTTATAAGAGTTTGACCCGGGAACTGAACTATGATATTGGACAGCTATTCAGTAGAGTCAGATACACTTGCAGGCACTTGGATGTACGTTCCACTGACCGCTGTGAAGGGAAATTCCATATGGCCGGGAGTTGTTTAAAGATTTGGGTGATCTGTCATTTTATTTGGACTTAACCACTAGAAAGTTTTCAGAAGAACTTTTCCATAGGCAGTTAGCCTAATACTCTTCCATCCTGCAGGCTGTGGCCTCCTAAAACTTATCATGGAATACGCGGTCAGCATACTAAACAAAACTATATTCAAGAAGCATTTTTATGATGTTCAGGCTTATCCGCGTCCAGTTCCACCTGACATTAACTCTGCCCGTGCGTGTTCACCTTACTACAAAAGCACGCACAAATTTTAACTTTTCAATTTTCAAAGAAACCAGTTGTTCAGAGAGTTAAATATCATTTTTTGTAACCAGGACTTCAGTGCTACTTTCTCACCCCATAACCGTTTGAATTACATCTTTTGGATTCATGCTATTCACAGTATACAGTCACGAATTTAACTTTCCATGGTCAATTAATGTACCGTTCGTTTGGAAACATTTTCCACTTCATATAATCACATTCCAAGATTTATCAGCTTATACATACTTCTTCATTGATTATACACTTCTTCTGTAACTTCCTCTGGTGTGCTAGAGAAGGATGATAAGCCCTTGAACAGATTCAGCGGTATTGGCAGCGTAGGTTGTATCAGTACTGTCAGTAAGGTGTTGATTGAAGTTCGGGGTTGAGAATGATACAAAGTGAACACCATCCATGTTGTGATGATAGCTCTCGCATTTGCATATGTAACAGGCAAGTCGAACGTTCTGACTTCGTGTATCCGTTTTACTCGTAAAACAACTTTGGGCAAGTTGGAGACACTGGGAGGCAGCGTTCTTCTGAAGTAAGAGATCCCGAGATAGTCCTGTAAAAGTAGACAACAGATAAAGGCAGGAGCCGAAGGTGCAGTAAGATGTGCATACGACTTACACAGTTGAAAACCAAAATGGTGGCAAACTGCGTTACAATGCATCCTCTTAAAAATGTTCCGAGTTCTATGTGAACCGACTAGTGCTAGTGTGTCACAGAACATTCGGCGGGGACGCCCCAAAATCAGTCTCAGTCCCTGAAATCCGACCTCTAACTTGCCCAATGTTCATCTGGTTATGTGATGTCCGTAGCTTCGACCTAACTGAGGAGTCAGGATCACGGGGATATCGATTGAGGTGTACCAAATAATTCAGTACAGTCTGCTTTCGAAATGATCGAGTAAACTGAACATCACACACATGAGGTTGTGGCTGGGCGTTTGTTTATGATCATTCTGGGTATGTTTGTTGTGAGATTGCTGATTAACACGGTTACATCGCAGCTACGAGGGCCGATATGTACTACTGATAAGCTCTGATGTGAGCGAAACTCGAGTCAAATACTTCCTCTTGAAGTGGGTCAGCCAACAGACTTGTTTGGAGATGAAGTCCTTAGCCAATGGTGAGTAGGGTTCCTTTTGTATCAATTACTGTATCACAAATGCAAGAATTGGAATAAATTACTGGCAAAATTACTATCCAACCTTGTAACAGGATATAGTAAAACAAAGGTCAGATAAAATTGAAAGAAGGATAACGTTAATGACAATACGTATATGATATCAAGTATCCTTGAATAATGAAACTGTATAACAAAGTGTGGACATATCGAAATCCGGAGAGTATAGTGAAAATGATTATGATAGTTATGGGTCATCAAACAAAACGGCGGACGGAGTGATTGTCGTGATAGTAGTCTGTGATCTGCAATTCGTTTGCTAGATGAAGCAGTACAAGCGTTGGAATCAAAAGCCCTCACCGTAGGACCTCGTGTGGCGGCGTCAGGACAGGATACGTTGTTAAGCCTGCTGCGTGGAACTAAACAGTCATTCCTGTCTATGCATCGCGTGAAAAGTTGTGACAAAACCTGAGTACCTGTTATGGCAGTGTTTGTGCCTATGAGCAATGCTAACCAATGAACAAGGTAATGTGCTGGTGACAGTGACACTAAAGGTCCTGACAGAATTGAAACCACTGACCATGCGGGACTTTGACCGACAGACAGACACTGTGTCGGGCCTTGATCGAATAAACATGGCCGCCTTGGTAGTTCATATTGTCCCTCGAAATGCGGGACAAAAGTCTGTCAACGTCGGGAAACGTTGCACACCGGATACGACGCATTAATGAGAATGAATGCGACACGTTTGAAGTGATAATCAGAGAGTATAAATAGACGAATAGTTTGTAGGTGCGGTGATGGGTTTGTCATGATGGCCAATCATTTTCGGACAAGCTTATCCGAATCCTTACGGATTCATAAACTAACTGCTACATACTCACCCACAGACGTAAAGTTATTTAGAGCTCCTTTGCCTGGCCACAATTCTAGTGAGTTCTGAACTCAATCCTCTGGAACTCAGTGAACGACTGAATGTATAGCAGTGATGATCGTTTTGTCATTTTGCTTGCACGCCACTAAATACGAAAACATTCGAATTCATTTTCGTTCAGCAACTGTCGTCCGATCTTTCCATGAACTACTTTTTCAGAATATATTATGGTTTTCAAATGTGAAGTTGTGCTTTTAATGGATGTATAGAAGATTTTTCGTATGTACCTTAAAAATAATTTAATTTCCACATGCACATTTGGCTATCGTTGGATGAGGTAAATGCATGCTAAGAACTTAGGTTTTTATTTTGCACATCTGAGAGTAATATTGCTCACATCTTCGACGGAAGCTCATTCAGTGCAACATACCGATGTGTCTTTTAACTTAAAATGGTCACAAATAAAAGCAAAATAGAATTTTTTTTAGTTAACAAAGAACGTCGACTCGGACCGTATACTTTTCAAGGTTAAATACAACCAAAATCGTTAGAGATCTCGGATAAAACACACTTATCGAACCCATATAAACGTGTTGTATTTAGCCTGATGATGAAACACCGAAAACGAGTTTGTTTGCTAAGCGTTTCTTCTCATCTCGTATAAACCCTAACAGGCCGGATTAGTGGATATGAGTCCTAATTTTGTACAAGTTTGGAGGTGAAGCTTCTGTTAAAAATTGGAGATGATCAATATCAACAGAAAAATATGATTCTTTTCACCTATGAGAGACAACACTTACGATTACCAAGAAAAAAATAGTGTTTAGCGAAACTGTGTTGTTAGTCCTTACAGAATGACGTTTCATTAACTGAATACATTGGTATGAAATGCCGTCCTCAACTTCATGTACAGCAGGACTTAGCTGAACCTAAACTACTGAGACGAAGAAAGTGTGTTTATTCACTCGGAGGAGCGGCCAATGGGTACCGTTGATATGGCCTTTACAAGCATAAACTAGACGATGGTCTCCTGGTACCCGCATCCCTCGGTGAATGTGTCTGCTTGCCCGTTTTCCACTACCGTTGGTCTAGGGTAACAACTGAGCTTAAACGGACTAACTGCAGAGTCCTAATGCTGGTCAGAACTGAGGGTGAACGGTAGAGCTGTGCTTTGTATTTCACCACAAAAGCAGTTTGCAAACAAGACCACAAAACGTCATGCACTCCTTTTACCGAGTGAGTATGTTTACTCCAAATCGCCTAGCCTCTTCATTTGGCTAACTGATGGCTAGTTGAGAATATTGTGATAGGCGGACTAAAAACTAGCGAACAGTTTGGTGAATTTGTTTGTCCTGAGGTGATCGATTTGGCAAACATCTGATCTTCGGCTGTATTCGAACGTTCATCTGACAGACGAAAACTACTGACAGACAAGGTACGTACCCGGATACCTACTACCACTGAATAAGTTGCAATATTTGGTCGCATCTTAAGAGCTTTAAGTGTAATAAATTTAGGGTTCAGCCGAATTCGAACCAGCGAGAAAAACTACATAAAAATTACACAAAGTGTTCTAACAGTTGAGCATCTAAGTCGTGCTGGAAGCACTGAACGATCATACACACACTCGTGTATTTACACATTTCTGTTGTGATCTACGACATCGGTAATTTATTTTGACTGACATTGTTGGAATGAGCGGATAAGTTATTCTCAGTTGTACTGCAGGTTTTTTCGAATCCTCAAAACTATCTTACGACATTTAAGATTTTTATTTGTTCATTCGTAGCATGATTGTTCTGGAAACCATAGCTTGGAATTAGTTTTCCTGGACTGACTGGTACTCTGGTTTAATGGGGAGTTTTCCAGGCAGCTAACCTGTCCGAATTGCCCGAACAGCTGATCCTAGAACACAGAAATGTACGCATGAAATATTTATGACCTTGGGGCTTACTGAAGGCCGTCTTACAACTAAAGTAGACGTAAATACAGATCCAAGACTGTTTGACATTCCGTCGTTCTACACAAAGACTTCTACAATAACTATGGTTGGCGGCATCTGAAACGGATTAGCCTGTCACAGTGACCGAAGCCAGAGGACGCCTGCACTTCAAACAATCGTCTCAAGTGGATTGCTCTGCACCACTCGCGGTTCCACTCACACACCACGTGTCCGGTGTAAACCCGAAGGAATAAGACCAGTAGGTATCTGAGTGAGGCCTTTGTGTCCAGCCGGCTAATGCTGGTTAGCCAATTGAGTGGCTAACAGAAAAAGGAAACCTTCATCTCTCGGAAAATAAACAGAGTGAGAGAGTCTGCAATGACGAGATCTAAACTGAGAAGAAAGATATGTAAATGTAATACAAGGAGCATTTCAGTATAGGAGTGCACGTTGGTGCATTCTAAAGAGGATAGGGATGAAAAACAAAATCCAAGCTGGACTACGAAAAGAACAGACAAACTAATCATCATACAATACACCAACAAAGCTGGAGAATGGGTAGAAGACCGCAAACACTGCAATGATTAGTGATACATGGACATGAACATTTGCACATGTTCAATGACGTACAACTTTATTGTGATAGTATGAAAACTGTGCTTTGATACGCCAACCAAAAAAGAGCTTGAAAAGAGACAAGTGGAAGATTTTGTATCCAACTGACCAAAGTTCCCACCAATACGAAAACGAGGACTGGTTTAGAATACTATTTTGATTGTATCTTCACTCATCTACACGCATAAAAAACGTAAAAAGTGACCGATAAACTTTCATAAGCAGAAACTGTCGGACAAAACAGTTTCTTTTACTGAAGATATGAAAAATACTGTGTAGAGAAGAAGCTCGTTTTCAGTGATTCATCATCAGGCTAAACACATCACATTCATATCACGAACTTTACAGGGGAATCATTAAAGGGGGTAAATTGGGAACGGTTAGTTAATCAGGTCAATCAGTTCAGTGTCACGCTGCAATCACAGAAGATAGTTATGATGTAGATGGATGCAGGTCATTGAAAGCGATGCGCCATCATATCGGATTGCGCTTTCAATCAACAGATTTGTGACCCCGAAATACCAACATCTACTTACTGTGCTCAGTGGAGAAATTAGTGTTCTCATTGGTCGTGATCTGGTCGTTTCTCGTTCACTGCATGGTTTATTCAGAAGTTGGCTGTTCACATGACTACATGACTTGCTGAGGATGCGGCATAGTTACCGCAGTCTGACTGATAATTCAAAATTCGTACCGGTAGAAAATGGCATTACTCAGGCGTTGATACAAACCAACTGACGGATAAAACGATGACCAAATAATATAACGAACAAACAAAGATTCAAACCATTGAACAGATTGGATAACATGAGTCATTTATCTCAACAGCCGAACGTCCGTCCAACACCAGAGACGACGAGGGTTAGCGATTGTAATCAGTACCAATATAATTATGTCTACTTCGAGTCACTGTGGTCGCACCCAGCACGAGGTGACAGTCAGTGAGTCTTGTCCACTCATACCGAAACGTAACAGGCATAATTTAAAAGAAAGGTAGGTCTGGTATTTGAATCAGGAACTGTCAGATATTAAAACCCTATGTAGGTAAATGTATTTAAGTATACAACTTTAGATTACTGATGAGTAGTCGGGGATTTGGTTAATTTTCAAGTTGAACATCACCCACAATTGATCGCAGCTGTCACTCAACGGTGAGTTCAGCTCATAATTTCTGTTTACATGAGTATAACTACCAGATGGGTGACTCTTCACTGTCTTCTCGCTCGGTAAGTAGGAGATAAACGAATAAGGAGGCAGAAAGTGAACACCTGTCCATCCAAGGTAAAAAAAATCATGCTTGGGTCCACGGGACAGCTTGTTGTCAAATGGGTGTACCAGGACTTAACCGGTGTTTAGAAAAACGGTCTTCTTCAAAAGGTTTGAACAAACACAAATCACGTAAGGAAGATACGCCTGAGATGTTCTAAAGATTTCTAGTCCGTCGTACAAATTTTATTTTTCAACATAATCCCTTTGGTATCGTTCTGAACACTTGTGTAACTGTTTAAACCCCTTAAAAATAAAAAGTTCGACTACCTTGTACATCCGGTTTATATTGGACTTCAGTTATTTGTCAAAAAATAGTGCATCATTCAAACGGTGTTTCTAGTTTGGAAGCATTCGAAGTTCACAAGATTTCAAGTGTTGAGAATTACATTCGAACGGGAAGTATTTGGAATCCAAATATACCAACGACAGCATTTAATACGCAAGTGCTATGAGCTGGGTCAAAGTCACGATGGATGACGGCATATAAACTCAAATTTCTGCTGCGATTTTTTTCTACTGAACAATACAAACGAAGCCGAAGAATGTAGATAAAGTAGACATTTGTGTGTGCACCTGTTCGTGTGCGCACAGGATGTGAACGCTACAACAAAGCACAATGGAGTTGTTGGATTGAACCTTCGCAGTTTTTCCCCAAAACTGAGTCCATCCAACTGAGGGTAAATAGTCCACGACTTCAATAGAATCATCGCCCACTGCCCCGTGATGTTGACCATGTATCTTCTAAATTCCGTTAGTGTGTATCACGTTGTTAAATTCAATTACGTTCCGTATGCTATCTTCGGAATACGAAGCCTCATAACTGCAGGAAGATGGATCGCAATGTTCCCCTTGCAAAAAGCCGCAAATACACTGGTTAGTTTGTCTCTTAAGACCAATGGTCCTCCCACTGCTGATTACATATATCTGGTTTTTAACTAGTGGATAAACCAACTGATCGATTGCTGACAATGACAGCGTATGGGCATGAAATCCGTCGTCCATTCTTATGCGACTATGTCTGGACAATGTCACTGAACCAAAATGTGTGATAATTCCAGGAAGTACCGGTCACTGATTACCTATTCTTAGTTGTGGCACCATTCATCACCGCGCTCAGAGAAAATATTAGAATATTTATCTATATTTTTTATAGTACGGTCTTGTCCATTCGTACTTAGTTCAAAGAATCCTCAATGAGTAAACATGAACATCACACTACTTACTGACGAGTATGAAATTAACAGCGGAATATTACTTATTTGTTCCTCAAATGCCGGTGGCGTAAGAATGGAACCAGTTAAACTCAAAAGAATAAGCGATGCGACCTTTTTGAAATGTCGTGTTCTTTATTATAGGCTTGGTGACTCAATTAGAAATGTGATCGAAGATTTGATTAAACCAAGAGTGTTAAATCCAGTTGATTTATTAGCCTGAATACTATCAACGGTTTCTCCTCTGAAACGTGACGGAGTGACCTTGGGGACACAGCAATTATCGCACGACCGTAAACAACTAATGTGTTACTACGCGGAAGAAATTAAGGCTATTGTCAGTTGTTCCCACAGTTTATAACATTTTCCATGTTATAAATTAAGGGTGATTGTTTACAACTTCATTCTGAAGTTAATTCTCATGTATTGGCAACCGTCAACACCCCTTTTCGACTTTTCCGTGCAAGTTACCATCCAGTGGATTTAAGGTGTCTCTTGCAATTTTTCAATCAGTTATAATTATTATCACATCCGAGCCTGCTGGCGTTATGATTTACGAGGGTGATGTTTTGCATCGTACTCCCAGCATCAGTTAAGAACTCTTTGGTTACAATTTTGCTCCCAGTCCAACTGTATGCAAATTTGGTCAAACACAGTGATGTTCCGTTCGCTGATGGTAATTGGTGTAAACCAGAACCGAATTGACCAGGCATTTTGATGAACGCTGACCCGATGAACTAATTCGAACCACTTGTGGTCTCTTGATGGATCTTTAACGCAGTATTCTAGGTCTCTATCGAATTTTTATCAAAGCCGTGGAGCCGTCATTCACTATTTTGCACTATAAATGGTGCTGTGCGGGAAAAATGTCATTCGCAATTTTAATACATGCTACTGAGTTTCTGAAATCCAATAAACTCCTGTAACCATTTTCACCGAAACTTCCTTCTGTTTTACCTACAGGCATTAATGCTGTTTTGAAACAACACGGATATATTGATATTCGTATATTCTATCTGCTGAGCAGTTTACCAACCTGGTTATGCGTAAATTCAGCGACAAGCATTAGTTGCATTCCGTTCACTGATCTTTGGTTACATAGATATCACTTCGACATAACGTTTTGTTAGGGAGTCCATTGTTTTCCTCCAAAAACCGCCTCCGTGCTCGAGTAAAACGATGAATTCAATCAGAATGAGCGGAACTATCCAGAACGGTCAGGAGGCAACTTTGGTTAGTTCTTACCAGTCCGACCTTTATTCTGCTATACTCATTGGTGGCCTAATGACCCTAACTTTTTTTTCCGGTGACTGTCCTTCTATTTTTTGAATCGAGAATGGTTTGGGTCACTACGCACCATACTTTTTCGCCTTGTAGCACACGTTTCTGGGTGGAACGAAGCTGCTTTTTTGCATGCATCCTTTGGCTTGTCTTGGGAGCAAATCACGGGATAGTTGCGGTATTTTTTGGGACTGAGATTTCCGTGTTAATTAAAGGAGAGTTCGATTTATGTCAAGCTCACCACTATATTGAGAACGAACCAGCGTATCCTTTCGAGGGTTCACTGCAAGTTTGCGCCTACCACCTATCGTAATGCATCGAATTTTATTTAGCATTCTTGAAACTCATTGGCTAAG
>JTDE01000747.1:117351-133995 GCA_014338405.1 Paragonimus skrjabini miyazakii
GTCATACTGGGCCAAACAACGTAAGAAGAGCTACAGACAGTGTGAACACAGATAAATGGAAGAAGCAGGGAGTGCATTTATACAGAATGGAACGATCGAAACGAATTTCTGCTGAGCTGAGTTCATCAAAATTCCGAAAATGTAATTAAGCGCGAATTTCATAAAAAGCTCATTCTTAGGGGACGCACTTGCAATGATGGAAATCACTTGGTAATAGGGCCTAAACAACTGGTCAATTTGTTGTCCTTCGCGATGATTCGGTAGCCTGAGATAACTACACGATATACAAACAGTGAAAATGATAAATCCAAATGACGAAGTGTAATTATACATTGAAGAAGCACAGTTTCTCTGCTTATCTGTCATTGAATAAGTGGGTCTAAAACGTTATGACACTGTATGAAGGTTGTTTGAGATTACCAAGCGTGTGACATGTTCACCAATGCAATCAGGTCATTGGAAAACAGTAAGTACTATCAGCAAACAAGTTGTAAACGATATAATTAGATTGATGGAAGGGTCAACCACATGCAGACCACTGAGAAAACTCACCGTGGAAATGCTAGTATGGTTGGCCAACATCAGACCGCTGACGCGGTTTTTCGTCTGCACATACGGAGAGCGACGAGACAAAGCAACTTGAATACTTGCTGGGCCCCATGGAATAAACTGGGCGAGGCGTCGCTCGCGGATTCGTTGTAGAGATTTATGGACTTCTGAAGGGTCCACCTCACCTGAACGAAAAGGACCCAAGAAAGTGGCAAGAAGTGGTGAAACAAAAAGTCAAAACACTCAAAACAACGCATTATGATAGAATAATGAAGCGAGGTAATCAGCGTTTGCGCCACAATGAAGATACTGCTATGTGATGTTCAGGGTCACATATAGCGGGCTAGATACCGTCAGATTTGTCAAACAGGGGCAGGAGATAGTCAGGGCTCGAATATAGGGCAGTTGGCGTTTAAGAATGGGCCCAATTAAATAACATTCCTAATTGCAAGTAGGAACACTTTTTAACGCAAGAAAGACCAGAGATGGCATTTTGTTTCTTTAAAATACAGTTAGTTTGTCATGGAACATTTAGCGCTCAGGAGAATGGAATCATTCAAGTGAGTATGAGACAGCAGTACACATCTCCTCGCCATAGAACTCCCACCGTAACTTGTCACTATCCAGCATGTACGTTCCTCAGCTTATTATACCGATCAATTATGTTTAAAAAAAAAGATAAAGAAACAGCTTTTCTCGAATGCTTAAAATGTAAGCATTAAAAAAGAGCTACAACTAGCCTTTTCTTACTAAAGAGTGAGAGATAGACTTAGGCACCATAAGTTGCTCGATACGGATTTGATATCCTCAACCACCTTAAAAAATCCACAGACTGAAGTTGATGAACCTCCGGCGGCTCTAATGAACCACTCAATAACGGTCAGCCTTTTACTGAATGACTGGAAAGAATGTGTAATCCCTATCTTCAAAGGTGAGTGCACAGATGATTTGGCAAGTTACCGACCAACAGCTCTGTTTCAATGATCCTTAAAGTAATGGAGGGTTTGCTGAACGAATCCCTATGAGAAAGAGGGAAGGCTGAACTTGGAGTTCACAACAATGCACAGCGTGTGTTTTGAAGAGGGCGCTCATTGTGGCTCAAACTCATTAACAGTCCGTGACTGTTACACAGAGACTCGTGACAAAGTAGTAGTTACTGATGCGGAGTAGCTAAACTTTTTGAAAACTTTCGACAGAGTTGGTCACTACACCTTGTCATGAAAAACTAAGCAGTTATGACCTGGCGATGCAAAATTCGTCAGGAAATTCAAGAATTATCTAACCAGGAGTAGATTCAACTGATGGATCAACAGCCAGGCGTCAGACCGGCTTTCAGGGAAGATTTATCC
Organism: Paragonimus skrjabini miyazakii; assembly: GCA_014338405.1. Lineage (NCBI taxonomy): Eukaryota > Metazoa > Platyhelminthes > Trematoda > Plagiorchiida > Troglotrematidae > Paragonimus > Paragonimus skrjabini miyazakii. The sequence goes on from JTDE01000747.1 coordinate 119,250, forward strand.
TTGGTCCCTTGCAGGTGTCTTTGAGTTGTTTATCAGCGTAGAACAACTGACGATGGCAAAAATACGGTGAGTTATCGAGGGTCCGCGGGATGCAGACGCATTTCAAAAGAGTTTAAAACCGCTTAATGAGTGGGCCACAGACAAACTCCTGCTAGTTAACAGCGCTAAATTCGAAGTCATACATATCGGCTATAAAGACTCTGCTGATAAAAGTATGGACTGGAGCGGTTCCGTGAGTGGAGAAGGTTCAGCCAACCAGAGCTCACGCACAAGCTGCTGCAGACGGAACTATGGTCGTTCGGCACCAACCAATCAAAACCGGCGATCAGCTGCTACAGCAAGCGATGATAAGTATCCGAGTGAAAAAGACTTACGAGAAATTTCTAGTAGAACATCACTCACATGTGACTGTAGCCTTCGTATTCAGATGGAGTTTCCAGCCATCTCCTTTTGAAAAAAAGCACTAACATTAGAGCTCGTCAGTAGTACACATCCTTGCCACGGCCGGGATTAGAACTCCGGCCACGCTCTCATGAGGCAACCGTGTTGATCACTGCGTCATTGACCCCACAGTAGGCACGACCAAATTACCATATGTGAACGCCCAACCATTTTCGTTTGTCAACAGTGATCAGGTTGCCTGATCGTCTCTAAAGGATATAGTGACTGTTCTGTTACTTTCAATCGATAACCCCATAATTAGGACTTCCGAAACATGTCGAAATTTCCAATCTTATTAAACATGCTAGGTGATATTTCAGAGTACTGACGAGTACTCGGGGATTGGAAGAAAATGACAGACCGCACAGACCTGCCTACAAATTATGCGGCTATGACAAATAATGCACGAACACGTGTTTAGATGTGATGTGTAGACAAATTCACCTTCTCCACGATGCACGGCTTCATCGTATGCCCAACACATGGGAATAAACATACGTGCCAGTCTGTAGGTAAAAGTGATAACTTTCCTGCCAAAATTATAAGCAGACGAACTCCTAGTGTGGTGGATTATCAGGCCGAAGGTGCGAGTATGCCAACACTTGGCGGAATACCTCAACGCGGAGGGAGGTACGTCCAAAAACCCACAACGAGCGAATCGAGGACGGCGTCAGCGACCGGATGAGTCGTCGCTCGACCAGATCGGACCAACGGGTGAGACATGGTAGGCATAATAGGATGGACGACCAAATCGGAGGCGCGATTATTCCAACACTCAGAGGAATATCTCGCGGACAACACGGGCGACCGGATGAGCCATCGTTCAACAAAATCGGACGAAAAATGGCTAACGGAAAACCCCTCGATAGAAGGCGCCGATCACACATAAACCGTACAGAAGCGCATACCACGTGTAAGCGGAAACCGGGGGGTGCTGTGGACTGGAATTCTGACTCATAAACGAGAGCGCGCGTGTAGCATGGTAACTAGCGAGTTGGACAATAAAGACTGTGTTTTACTGGACGCCTTTATGCAACACTGGGAGTCACGGACCTCAGGATGAAACGTGAACCAGAAAGGTTGACAACAGGTCAATTCTTAATGAACTATAGGCATCTGAGAGGAGACTTAATGCCAGTCTACCATGTTCCTCACGCATCTGGACACTTACTAGCAGATCTCTTATTATCGGACAACAGAAAGTGATAAGGAGGTCACTCTCTTAAAGTTGTATTTCAAACAGGCAAACCACAATGTAAGCAGAACTTCTTCTTAACCAGGTTCTGTCTAATCCAGAACGCACTGTCACGGCTGACTGATTGAAATATTAAGAACCCTTGTGTGCAGATGGACTGCACATAAGAGATGAGCAACCGGCGCAGCAGCTTTCTTGGTCAACTCCCAGATGTGCATGTCTATTTATGCCGCTGTCGATTTTTGTCAGTAAGCTGCTTCAATGTGCAGACATGTTGAACGCTAGTGCTTTGCTTCTTATTCCACTTTCTTCCCTTACAACTGATTTGTTTACACATATGAACCATTCAATGAATCCCTCTTCTGTGGTCAACACAAACACAAAAATTTGCAAGTCATGGATCTTTTTCCCCTCCGTACAAATTTATGAACCAGTGTTAGGACTTTTTTCTAATAAGCCTTAAAATGTTACAGCTGTTCATGGTGTATTCTTTCATCATCCCAATTGGAGAACCTTTAAGAATAACCCTCGTGAAAATTTACCATAACTGCCAAATGAAAAAACTGCTTTGCCTCCCGCTAGCGCTCAGCTACCAACAGAAAAAGTAGGAATGTAAACCACCAATTCTACGAATACAAAGAGTCTCAGTCGTTGTTTACCTTGAATTATATTGAGTATCGAAGCGTAGCAATGGTTGACGCCTCGTTGAACTGGTGTAGAGACCATCATATTTTTCGGCTGTAACAAACGTCGCATCACATCAAACACTGTGGTTCGCCGAATAGTAGACACCTCAGTGTCTGTAGTCAACGGCGTGTAGCCTGTCATAAGGAAGTGTAATCGCGGAGTCGGGGTCAACGGAGCAATCAGACCGATCAAATCGTTGTTCATGTAGCTCGGATAACGTAGTGTCGCTGTACTCGCGGACATCACCTTGGAAACCTGACCACACAAGAAAAAAACGTCAACCATGAAGCTGTTGTGCTAAGGTTAACCGATACATACAACAAACCGGCATCGAGAAAACTTATCGCATTCGATAAGTGAGAAACGTTAGGTGAAGGAGCTTTACTTAAAAAAAGACAATAATACACAGGTGAATGCCTACCTTCAAATGAGAAAAAGTGGGCAACAAACTGGATTTAGAAATACAGTTACCTATAGGGGAATATATGTAACAGGCATCAAATCATCCTGAAAGTTCTCAAACTTCTGAGAAATCAAGTTCAAAAAGGGGTTACCCCACCGAACTGCATACTTGTGGGGCAATATAAACTTGATCAAGCACAATACCTCTCTGCAAATATGATACAAATGTATTTATGCAACTTGCATTAAATGTAGCATTTCTGGAAGCAAAAATATCCTCAAGGTCACTTTGTCCTTCATAGCGCTTCTTCACAGAGAACTAGTCCGGAAGATAGAAAAGTGATAACCTATTGACTAAAGATCCGATAAATGTGGTGGATGCAGTCAGGCTTCAATACTCAGCTGAATTAATTAATGAAAGGTCGTTTTTGTAATATATCACTTGGTAATGTCCCAAAAAGAATTTGACGCATTTTGCCGATTGACGTTGCTTGCTGAGTTGGTAGGTTCTGGTGAATCACTACCGATTCACTGTAGTACGAGTCTGCTATAACTGGAGCACCAGGTCATAGAAAACTGTAATGGATTAATCCAGAAACAGACGATGAGGGTTCTCTTCGGACGAATGTAACGGTTATGTTTGAGGCGGTTCATTTCTATTAAGCCACGATGCAGGCCTTCTTTTAGTATTGTACGAGCAATAGGACACGATAGAAAAAGTCCATGTTTGTTGTACAACAGCACACACCTTCAAAGCACATACTCAACGAAGTCGACTCATAAAGTTACATGTACATTTTATATTCTAAATATAATCTTTCAGTGGATGACGTCACGTAGCACCTCATAGAAACCAATTTCCTCATATCAACTGTGGAAGCAAATTCAGTTCTAAATGACGCTGCTCCATCAGAATATTCCACAACCCAAACTCACATGACGTCAACGGTTGCGCGTCCTGGATGTCATCGTTAATTCACGTATGATTCGCCCGTGTAAGTAAAATGATGAACGAGAAATTGAACGAAACCCAATATGTTTAGACTGCAATACTCAGACTCAATAACTGCAAATAGGACAGTCAGTAGTGAACTAATTTTTTCCAAAACAACAATTATGTTGTAACAGAATATCTGTCAATGGCTTTTCTAGGTCTGAATATCGTCGAAAAACAATAACGGAAACATACGAAGGAATCAATCAGTTACACCAGCACCGTAGCAACGATACCTACTGCTACCAACTGTAAGGTGGAGGAGTAGAAACACAAACTTTGAATATTCTTTTGCCCAAAATTGAGCAACCCAACACTGTCCAGTTTGCATGTATCCCAATAAGCATTACGTAAGACAGTGAGTCTTAAACTTTTTAGTTCATTATCGTCTTAACTTTCGAAAGCCAACATCATCGTTTCGTTGCACAATATTCACTATGTGAAAGTTAAACTAAGAACAACGACGGATGAACACACTATCTAATATAATGCTAAGAGTTCAAAATTCAATGGGTTATCCGAACATTGTGTAACCACATCAGTTTATTAATACTAGACTGAAAGCCATCCAGAAAAAAACGTTAGATCTCGGTATCGGATATCTAAAGCGCTTGCGGTTATCATCCTGTTGTCCAATTTTTAAGTAGGCGATATCGTCAATTGTGTAAAAACTGGAAAAGTGACTATCACACATCAATTGGAATCTAGACCTTTCTTACTCTAGCTGAAACCGTTAACGACACCCTGGAAGAACTCAAAAGTTTCTAGAGATCGGGAAGGAATTCGATCGATTTTTACAACTGTAGAAATTTAGCCGCATGCTTGTTTGAATGGACATAACAATTGTGGGTGAAAGGTGAAAAAGGAAATGAAATAGTTATGGAGATTTGATCAACAAACAGAAGGTGACAGAAATGATTGGCCAGCAAACTAAAGTAAACAGACGCGGAAAAATGCAAACGACAACCGTCCAAACTAGAAACAAACTGAAATAAGTCTCAGAAACAAGGTTACCCAAAAAACTTACTAGCTGATTGATTTGTGCCAGAGAAGGGGTTTCAATGTGTAGACGTTCAGCTGCGATCCGGTGTAACGCAGTGTTGTCCAGGACAACCTAAATCATAGGAGACATGGTTTGGATTGTTCTGGAGTGCGCAACGTGGTCGTCGCTAGAAAGATTAGGGGCAAGCGCTGGCTAACCACAAAACACACCACCAATCAATAGACCTAGAACACGACGGCGGAATGCAACCAGGGTAACCGAAATCGTCGGAAAAAAACACAACTGACGGATTGAGTGGCATCACTGACCCAACCCCCTAAAGTCCGATCGAGCGAAAAGTGAGACCGATGCAAGCAGACCTAAAGACCGATCTGCATACTTCAGCGTTAAATACAAACGTACGCAGCAGTTTAACTGCCATAGATTCGAACCAGGGCTCGGCTACTCGCTCGATTTACGCTGGAAGGTTATCCTACACACAATATACCGAGAGGGAAAATAATAAAACGTTACCTATGTTTGAACAAAGCAGTAAGAAGACGGACAGAGGTAGATGCTAGCATTTCGTATTGCCTCTTCAGTACCAATTAACAATAACCAGGAACCTATGTTGTCTGCTGACTTCGAACTATCCTACATGATGAGCAATAGGAGTGAGAAATTAGAGAACGAAATTTAAATAAATATGTAGCTAGCATAGTGTAACCACTTTCTCTGTGAAGTGGTCAGCCAGATCAAAACTGGAGCATACATTTCGTTTCGAGTAACTCCAATGAGGAGGACAAAACTACAAAATTAGGGTCGGGGACTTGACCCCCCAACTTTACATTAAGTGTTCATGTCACACGAGAGCAAATAAGACAGAAGGAAGAAACTGGAAAAGAAATCACTTAGTCTGTGCCGTTTGAGATACGAGTCCTCGAATTTATAACAATTTACTAAACACATGACAGTGTACAATACAAGGAGCGTCAAACAAACAACGTCGCAACACATGGACTCACCACACAATCCGCGTTCAGAGTGAGGCGTTTGAGAGTGAGTAAGCTGTTGTACGGTTGAACGACAACGTCGCTCGTGTCCTCCACATTGGGGAAGACAGAATAGGTTTGAATAAGCTTTTTGGGAAATCGGGAATTCAGTCGTTCGAGAAGGTAGGAACCCATTCCAGATCCGGTTCCACCGGCAATGGAATGTGTCATAACGAAACCCTTTGTGGGACATGATCGAAAGCAAAAAGTGACACTGTTATTAGAATTAGTGTTAATTGACATAACACGTGAGCAGGTCAAGAACAAAAAGCGAAGACTAACCATCAAAAAAGAACAGGTGGGTGTAGGCGAGTTTGTGATATCACTTTGTCTGAAAATGAAACATACGCACCCTAGGTATGAAACCCGCATTCGTGAGTAGAACTATGTAAGTAACGAACGGGAGCGAAATTTCAGTCAGTAAGAACTACTGAAGATTCAATAAAGACACAATGTGATAAGAGTAATTACAGTCACGTTGATGCCACTTATATATGATGGAATGTACATATTCAAGAATGCAACTTGCGTAACTGATGAAAACGAAATTGTCAGTGAAACACACATTGAAAACCGATGAACAAAACAAGATTTGTTGCTGCAGTGAGGAATATGATCCGGATTGGACGGAAAAAGCTCTAATCCACAGTTGCGCGGATTATGCGAGCAGAGATTTCTGGGACATTGGAGACTTAATGAGAAGAAAAATACTGGTGGTTCAATTAAACAAATACATTTAATTATGGCGCATACCGGAAACTAAGCGCCACAGAACTAAAACAGAAGGAATGTTGAAGAACGTACAACGGTATTGAAGCATCATCGTCGTATAGCAAAAATTGTTCAAAAAGGTGTTGTACGACTTGGCCACCTTAATCGACATGAAAAAGGGGAGCGATCTGTTGGGTATTCTTTTAACTCACTATCGGTTTGAAATACACGATGTCTACACACAAAAATCTAATGAAGTGTCCGGGTGAGTTCTACAGGAATACGTAAAAGTGGAGCTGAGTAAAGCTCCGTCGTACGGCACTGGACGGGAGGACAGATAAAGAACAAGTGTCTGTCTCCTGGTTACTGACAGTTTGATAGTAGCGTAAACAAATTATCAGAATATTTTCACCGTCGGCGGGTTTCGCAAGGCGATTCATCAGGCAGTGAACACAATATTCCATTGAGGCAAGAACCCTTTCGTGTGTGAATAGTGCAGATTGTGCGGGAAGAGCCAAACAATGATACGTCGAAGCCTAAACGTAGGTTTTCTTATCTTATAGCGATGATTTGCACCCAGGGTACATAAGCGCTGTGCGTAAGATAGATCTGTACCACTGGTAGCCAGCGAAAGGAAAAAGATTTGAGAGACACCCCTTTTGGCAATCATCGGCAAAGGAAGGATAACCAAAAGCCTCCTTCAAACGATTTTTAAAAAGAGGATAGTTAACAGTCTGCCATCCGGAAGTGATAACTTAGGTTGTAATATAAATTAAAATGTATGATCTGCTTTGAAACGTGTTCGTTCCGTCGCCAATTTGCGCGTGCTGCATTCGCTGAAACGGTTGTTTTCGGTGGCTTTAATAGCACTGCACCGAATCATTCTATCTCTTAGATAGTTAACTAAATCGCCTGCAGTTGTGGTAATGTATACGTCACCAGAACGGAATGTAGCATGTGACAGGGGATAGCTGAATACCTTCCAAAGCGGTGACTGGAAGCGGCGACATAAGTGTAAACTCAAAATCTTCGACTGCAAAGCACAGTAGGGAGACAATTCGTGCAGTTCAAGTCAGGTAAAGTAAATAATACACTTCAAGCACCCCGAGAGATGAATTTCCATATTCAGCATCCTCAGAAAATAGAGGATAATAAGCTGAGTGTGTTTGTCATAAAATAATAACAATAATAATAATGAGTGTGAACCCAGTAGAACGGTCACAATAGGTACTGTTTGAAAAAAAAATCGGCGTATTCAGTAATCCAATTAATTCAAGGATACGAATGCTAGGTTCGTATGCCAGTCTAACAACAAAGAAGAGTAAACCGAGTGTGTGTAAACAAATGTTTGTATCGAGATCCACAGGAGGATGCAGACATACATTTAAAGAGATCCGATAGGAGAGGATGGATTGTGTCACACGGGAGTTTTGCTGAAAAGCGTTCCCACATTACAAAACGATGAGAAACAATAAATTCTACAAATGGTTTACGGGGAATGCCACTGCAACGGGATAGATTCTTTGGGGAACTGACAAAAAGTACAAAGTAATTAATTCGATAACGAACCAGAGAAAACAACTGGTGAACAACACATTTAATAGAGATCACTCCGACGTTGATAAATCGACTGACCAAACAATGTGGAATGAAGAGATACCTTGAACACCAGACGTAAAACGAGTTTTCGGGCATAAGAGAAAATATGAAGAAAATGAAGTGACCGGGTTACGCTGTTACTCAAAGTAACACCCAGATAGTTAACAGAGAGAAATTGAGGTAGGAGTTTGTCATTTATAAGGGCGAGAGGCACGCATTAGAAAGTCCTTCGTGTTGATGCTCTTTCATAAACTAAAACAATATGCCAACACAGCTGTACGTACTAAAAAAAACAAAATATGGAACGCGGATCAACTTCACAGTTCGGATAAACTGTCCGGCAAGGCGGGAGAAAAGCGAGTTGGGTGTTTGATATTCAACACCACAGTATCCGCATGCTTGTGTGACGTCCAACACACAACATTTGCTCTACTTATGTGTTCATAGTAGTATGCCCCTATCTTCGAATTTGACGTGCCTTCGGTTTCCATTTTTCGTTCTCACCCGCAACTGCTTGATACGTTAACATTTATTTGATTTCCGTAAACTCTCTTTCGGCCGTAAACAATTGAACTGTATCTTACCTTATTACTTGTATTCTGTTTCCTACTGCAGTGTACCATGTCTATTTATCTGAATAACAGTAACGCGCCACCTATCTTACCGCCCGAATTAACTGGACGATTTCTCACGTATTTCCGCCGCATTGTTGTATGCATTTGTAAACCTGGTAGTAAGTAACTGTTCATTTAAACTGTTTATTATTGTACTTGTAGAACCACGTTTGATATCAGACCGTGCGTAAGACTAGGTTACTAGGACGCATAATCCGAATCCCTGGATTTAACACGATTATAAAAGTATGACCGCGATCTGACAGGAATGAAATATAAAGTTAAAGTAGGAGCGGGGAGAGGACTACACCATGCAGAACACCAAAGCCAGTGATGAGTGGCTTGATGGCCGGATTGGGTAAACTAGATTTGATTCATAAAGTGACAACGTTAGGGCTCGACAGTAGTTGTCTGGATTCCAGATTTTTTGAGAAGTTCAAGTAAAGTCTCTTCAACAACGCTTCCAAATGGCATGAGAATCAAATGTGGACGGCTCTTGATTTTCTACCAAGCGGCGATAAGACGGAACGGACTAGACAAGCGAGAACACCAAGGATTGTGTGTGAGCGGCCAGAATCCATGATGTTTGAGTTTCCATTCAAGTAAACATTAGTTTTCGGAAAATTTTCAAGGCCGCAGACCCGCATAATATATGGTGAAATTCGGCCATTCCTTTTTGTAGGAATGTGACCTGTGATGCGTGCCGCTTTGTATAGTGTGACACATTGGGTAAACAACTCAGTCAGAGAGTGGCATAAAAGTTCAGCACATTTCGTAAGGACGACCGGTGATAAGCCGTCAATCCACTTGACTTGCTGGACTGCAGCCGGATCTTTTCTTCAAAAAAAAGCTCTCAATGAGAGTAGACGGACGAGTGGAACAAAAACACTATCGGAACTGAGAAAGAATTGCTTGTTATTTAGCTGACGTTAAGACTGAACTCTCTGACGTCGAAAACAGATGTCTTACCAGCATTGTTTAGTTTACTCAGTCTCATCATAATTTGCCAAATTTCGCAGCAACTTGTCTTTCACTAAGCATTTAACTTATATCTGACAGAGTTTGAAATGCATTTCACTGACGAATACTATTTTGATTTAAGCCTCCTCTTCTTTCTGATGAAATTCTCTGAGGTAAGGAAGGGAGAAAAACTGTGAACATTAATAAGGATTGTTTTCGGAATACAGCAAATAGATAGCTAGTCAACTGACCATAATGGATAGACGAGTCTTCGTGAAGAAAACAAACTCAACTCGGATTAAGAGATCAACTCCTTAACTTTACAGTAGTTGTCAGGACGAGACTAAAGACATCTGGTTATGCGATTTCAGCAACTGATAGAACTGTAAACCACGAGAGAGGACTTCACAACACGGTGGCCAGAGGAATTGCGTTGATCTCGACTATGAACGGCAAACAATTGCGTTTTGTTAAAGAAGGCTGAATAGAGGTGTTCAAACGTGTACGAAAGGCCACAATGTTGTGCAAGCCGAGGGTGGTAACGTAGTACCAAATCAGTTGAAGGCATTGCATACATTACATAATGACGTGTCCATAACTTCCAAAAGAGCTGCAGAAAAGTCACCGATAAAACTGTCAATTTCAATGGGAGAATAGCTGGGAGATAAGTATATACTACATGCCGCAACTGGAATTGATAAAACCGTTATCACGTTTCGACTTGAGACCACATACGGAAATCACTAGAAGTGGGAGAAATAACGTTGAACAAAAAGTATTATTTGATTCTCGACGCCCAAAAGGTACCAACGCAACCAGTATTAGATTAATTCATCTGATACGATTCCCCGCAAAGTTTTCTAATCGATGACAATCTGTGACAATCGTTATTTACAGTTGAGGCCACCAACAGTTGGATAAAACCGCGTGGTGGTCAAGCAAAAACGTGGTCACGAAATATGAAGACCCTGCCTGGCTGGGGTCCTCGTGATCACTCAAACCGCTGGTTAGAGACGCTATCCGAGATGGCGTTGTGTCGCAGTCAATGGCGTACCTGTATCCATACCATTTCTAATTCTTCCTGTTAGTCTTCTCTCATTAATTTTCAGCCTCCTCAGTAACGTTTTCTTCTAGGATATTCCACGTCACTGTTGAGGTGAACGGGGGCCTGAGCCACAGTACCTTTTGGTCAGGCTCATGGCTATTTATTTTTTATTTACATCGAGACAGCGCAGTGATAACAACGTCAATCACCAATTACATGATTGCCGAAGCAAACCCCGGTTATCGTGACTGTCTCTGTCTTGCTTTCGGCAGTCTGACAGTACTCAGTTCACATGTAATCAGGCGCACTGCAGGACAGCCAACGCTTATGGTGTTTGAGCCGAAAACTATGGGTGAAAGGCTCACAATGTTTTCACTGATGGTGGTATCCGTTTGAAGGCATGAGTGGTAGAATACGTCGTTCATGAGTCTATGCAAAAATGCAGAGTTGGACGCGCAGTTTAACAATGAAATGTCAAATTGTGCTGCGGTCGATTCAAATGGAAACCGTATGGAAACAACAAAGAAAGTTAACAAGCTACGCAAGAAAATACAAAACAGACTTACCTCTAAGCTGTCACTTCCCTCAGCCTCACGATCGAGAATATCAAAAATGGCCTCCTCTAACTTTTCTCCCTGTGAATAGCCCGCGGCCCAATTGTTTCCGGCACCACCACCGTCCTTGGACAGGTAGACGTTTTCACGATTATACAACCGAGCGTATGGTGAACTCAAGATGGTGTTTAAGACCCGCGGCTCCAAATCCAAGAGAACGGCGCGCGGAATGTAATGTGCATCGTCTGCCTAAGCTCGGAGCGCAATCAGGGCAACAAGAAAAGCAGATGTGCGATGGTTGAAAAAATGGGTTAGTAAGAATGAGTAAACCCAAGGTGTGGGGCCGTTTGATTGATCGGGTTGAATGGAATATGCATCTAAGTAAATCGGATAGACGGGGAACAATAGTACAAACGCAGTAGTGCATACTATTTAGCTCAAATACACTAAGTGATACAAGCTTTACATCACAATCTTCCAAGGTTTGGATTACCCGTTCAAAGCATGTTCAGTTTTTCCCACTTAGAACTGTCGACCCTTGATTCTACAGGTGACATGCGGACAGCAGCTAGTCAGAAAAGTTGAGCAAAATCAAGATAAATAGACTGGTTAAAAAAATGGAGACGGCTCCCAACGTACCACATTTGATAAATCAGTCACTCAACCCTGTACGAAGTTGTCAAATTCTGATATTACAGCAAGTGGAAAAAGTAACTGACTGTGCGTGGGCACTGTGCTTTCCGAACCAAGAAGAAGTTAACCTGACAGAAGAGTAGCATGGGAAAGAATGACGACCACCACGATGCTTATCATATTAGAACAAACAGGTTTTGAAAACTGAGGGGAAACGTGACGTTTAAAGTCAAACTGGTGGGAGCGCTTTTTGGCTACTCTGTAAAACTTTGAAGAAACCGTCATGGGCTTCAACCTTATGTCCAGCTTAGACAACGTGCTTCGCTATAGAGGAAGCAGAGTTTCAACCCGTCATCGCCAGATACTTCATGTTTCCAGCCGCTACAGAACACGCATCCTGGCACTAACAACTGACAATTTTTTCCACATTAAGGCGCTTGTAACCAATGTGACCAGAAAGTCAATTCATGAGCGCAGGTTCACCCAGCCCAAACATGCAATCAGCATAAGGTGACCCGTAGTTCGGACAGACTGGGTTAACGCTTTCGAAACTACACTTGGTCCACCGTACGTGCCATTTAAATGAGCTCAAACTACCGGAAAGCACTAGCTGTTGAGCAGGTTCCGCAGCAAAATTGATATGAACCGCCAGCAGTGGTATGAACGAAAGCGTCAGTCCGGAATCCAGACTGCTGTAGGACAATTGCATACGCCTGGAGTATGCATTCACGTTGTGTCATGCGTTCAGATGCGGGTAACTTTTGAAACGCAAGGTACAAAATAGGATACGACAGACAGAGAATGGCCAGTAGTAGATAAAGTGCCAGAAAATGTGCCAATCATGCAGCGTTCCAAATACGGTGATTGGGAGGCATTTCTTGCAGCTTGGTGACCAGTAAACACCTCGAAAAACAATTTATCCTTACGTTGCGGCCATGCTGTTAGTTGTTACACGGGCGTTCTATCATTTTCAACTGCACATTCCTCATACTCATCAGTAAGAGCGTGAATTTATCCCGGTGGATATTTGTTCTGATATACACCCACAACCTAACTGTACGGCCAGTCCACTGTTCAGAAATATCCTACATATGATCAAACTAACCAGTCCGCAAGACAAACGAAAAAATGCTGTCAAAAAGTTGTTCAAACAGTTTTTATGTAAAAAAAAAGTTATACACAGGATAATGTGCAAAATGATAGCGACAAAATCAGACAATCAGCCCAGGCTGTCGGGTTTTTTTATTATTGTCACCAAACGGGCGCCTGACCCAACATCGTCCAATCACACAGACGTCGAGTGTTCTAAGAACCGGATAGGGATTGGCACTTTGTCGGCACTACAGTTGCCGGATCGCACTGCCGATGATCCGGGTGTGAACCATTTATCTTATGATTAAGCCTCGTATGGTTGGCACCTCATTTTGACGATGTACTGTTTACGCCATGCCCCGAAAATGTAAACCAACCGATTCGGAAAGCAGGAAGATGTTAGTATTCAGGCAGACATAGAAAAACAACTCTCGAATAGCCACGTCATCGTGATGTACGACCTGTGCACAAACATGTTGTCTTGTTGCTAAATTGATGCCCTTGTCAATTTGTGAGAAGGAAAGGCAACAGAGTGTTTTAGTGTCTGTATATAACGCTCGGAGCCTTGAATGTTACCAAATATGGTTATTCCGTTCACGCCAAAGACTGAAAATGAACTCAACGAACGTTTATTGTTGGCGAATTGGCTGGAGCACACTTCTGTCGGGCACCTGACTGCGATATCGAAAATGTCGGTAGAGTGATCTGTATGCCATTGAGAAATCCCAATTTATTAGAAAAACGACAGTGCTGACATTAACGATAGCTGGTGGGTGACAAGCGTGTTGCGTTTTGACTGACCAGTTCGTTATTACGCTCCACGACCTTGGCTTGCGCAATTTATTTGTTCGGACTCGACAAGCATTCAAACAAAGTGGAAGTGGCAGTTGATCGCCTTTTTGATTAGCTGCTGTCGATTGATTACGACCACTTGTAGTAGCTAGTGAGTGAGCTCTAGCTGACTGAAAGTTCTCCAATCAGAAAACCACTACAATCTCACTGCAACTTCCGCATTCCGAAGACTATGCTCTTCTACCAACGTTTCACATCCAGATCCAATTTTTTCCACCAACGAACCACAAATATTATCGACGTGCTTAAAAAACATCAACTTCAGCTTATAGCATGCGATGCAGTATCTAACATTGATTTAGCAGAGTGGCTTTAGTTATTTTCTTATGCTTCAATCATAGTGTTATTCAGCTTTCATTAAACAATTCTTATGGATACACTGAATTTGGGTGCCGATCGGAGCTCGGGGGTACTTTTGGTGCTGTTGGAGGTTAACCGTGGTGTTGCTCGTTTGTCCTGTTTTGGTACAAAAGTGCATACCTCCATTTTGTCTATGCTATACACTTTAGCTTTATCAAATAAAGTATCTCCATACCTATGGAGTCTTGGCGATTTCCCCGACGCATACCAGCACTTGGTGGAACGCCAAAATATTCTAAAACGATCAGTTCACACTTTCGTGGCACGACTTAGATAGTGCAAATGAAAAAGAAAGCGCCGGTCACATGAAAATTGGTTGCCACCCAGACCGTTGGCAATGCGGCCCGGATAAGAGATGACGAACGTTCGGTTGCTCAGGCGCATGCTACCTAGGGGATCAGATATCGTTGATCGGTCTGTGAACACCATCGTAACCCGGAGTGACTGTGCAATTTCACTACTACAATTTTCCAAACTGACAAATAGGCTATTCAGACAAAATCCAGTCCATAACTTTATAATACCACATTCGTCTGTTGCGAAAAATGATCGCTGTTGACATGACAAAACGGA
>JTDE01000747.1:145179-157143 GCA_014338405.1 Paragonimus skrjabini miyazakii
CAGTTATTTCGTTTCAGACGGTCCTCCATCAGAAATGAAAGTAGCTTAAAGAGTTTGCCGGTGTTCCCTGAAGCAAAAGCGATCTCCATTTCCTTACCTTTTTTCACTAACCAAGTCTCACGATCACTCTTTAGACTACATTTCAGCTGCCTACGGATATCTCTTCTAGACTTAATATGTGACCTACCAGGAGGAATCTTCCGTCTGGCTTCTAACAACTCCAGAGATTCCTCTGAAATCCAATGTTTGTCAAACTTATGTACTCCTATGCCGCACGCTATAGTACCTGCTTTCTGAATAGCCTGTGAGATTCGTGTCCAGCAGCTATTAGGATCTTCGAAGTGAGTATCACTAAGGCAGCTTTCTAAGCTGATTTGGTACTTATGCTTTACCGATGGTAAAGCCAGCTTTTCAACAGCCAGTCGTTGGTGGAGTCGTTGTCCAGCAAAAGTAAGAACAAAACGACGACATACCAATGCATGATCCGAGTCCAAGTACGTGCTCCGATAGGAACGACAGTCTTGAATGCAACCACGCCATCTGTAACTAACACCTATGTGGTATATCTGAGACCAGGCCTGATTCGGAGAAGCCGGGCGCCAAGTATAGCAATGACGTGCACGATGTCTAAAACTAGTGTTGACTAAAAGTAGTTTATGCTCAGCGCACAGCTGCAACAATCGCCCACCATTATCTGACCGATGTGACACTATCCCAAATCTGCCACCTAAACGAGATTCGGCTTCACCAAGGCGGCCAACCTGAGCATTCATATCTCCGGCCAGAACGACAATATCAGAGCCACGTGTCGACCGAAGGAGAGAGGCCAGATCCGAGTAGAACGCGTCTTTGACGCCGACGCCACTACAGTCAGTAGGAGCGTAAGCAGACACAATGAATAAATTTCTGAAAGTCTTGCGTCTAGTACAGCTGGCCTTAACAGAACCTGCCAAGAGAACAGCACCAACTCTACTGTTAACAGGAATCCAATCTATCAATGAGGCTGCAGCTGTCGTGATAAGGACTATACCTACTCCTGCCTGACCTGTGACAACGGCTGTGGGGTCACCCAAAGTGTATAACTAGTATCGGGTAGACAACTGTCTTGGATTCTAGTTTCCGAGATACAGCAGACATCGACATGCAACGAGTCTAACGTTCGTGCAAGGGCGGCCTGTTGACCTATCTGTTTTAGAGTGCGAACGTTGAAGGCACCTATATTAATTCGTATTCTAGGTCTAAGCAAGGGACAAGGGAGATATGAAACTGGATGGCAAGAGACGGAACTTACTGGCTCAGTGTTACCACGGTTAGCCACATCTGTTGTGAGACCTGTGGAGTAACTATTAGAAATGGAGGTCGGGAGAGGCCTGAGAACTAGATTTTATAGGACAGTGGGGAGGGGTCAGCACTAGAATGTTTTCGTTAGTTCAAGCCGACAAAATTAGATTAGACAAAGTAAAAAAAACGCAGGTGTGTGGTGTGACCAGAAGTTGTGTCGAACCTGGCGCAAAAACAATGTTTTAGCTATCACACGGTTGCAGAAGTACGATTCCACAAATTGACGGCAACTACAATTTCTCAATTAATCCGTATTTTTGAGATGAAACGAGGTTTTAACCTATACTTAGACAAAGCATCTGAGTAAAAAGCATTTGGAAAAACATGTCCGCGTTTATATCCCCAAAAAACATTAACCAACTGAAGAGATTAGAAATATATGTAACATTTAACGAAGTTTACCTAAATTAACACAAAGCAATCCAACTCCAATAGATATGTATTCGATAGTTTGTGTCCATCTGGCCCAGAGAAACAGACGTGCACATTCCGATCTGATCCTGACTAGATGGTACTGTGGACTGAGTTACCGCTCACTGGAACCATAACGATGAAAATGTTAAATAACCCAATATCAAGCAAGCTGTATGTCGAAATGATTGCAACCAGCGATATGAATGAACATGGACGCGACACGGCAAATGATACTTATGAAACAGATTAAGCGGAGCAAACAGAATCGTAAAATCCCCAACTACGCCGTCGTCTGACAATCAAATGGTTATGCAGAGATGATGACCTCAGTAAGTAATCCGCAGTAAACACTCAGCAGGCACACATGGCATGTGTCCTAACCATCGCAGATTGCACATTTACTATTCGAAGTAACTGTGTATCCAGTTTTTCAAAATTCCTTCTGTTGATCTGTTCGCGTGGTTGTCCGGTCACTGCGCACACAGTAAGCCTGCTTACATGTTCATTTCAACTACGATGCTCAATAACTGTAAGGCAAATCGGTCAGCATATAGACGTTATGGATTGGTTGGTTTCCGATACTATGGACTTCGCAGTTCTCACTGGTATCGCTCCAACTTCATTGTAGGCTGGTGAGAGTGCAACCTAAGTTTCAACAGGCTGGCGAAATAAAGTGGGAAAAATCCTAGTTTTGATAAAGTAGATTAAAGGTTAAAATTAAATTCTGCTCAAGCAGTCAAGATGGGTCGGTAAACTTATTCAGCACGGGTTACATGATTTCAGTAAAAAAAGCTTACGTAAAACGATATCGGTCAGATTATCGCAGGAAAAAATCCACATCAAGACCATTAGTATCTCCATGCAGACTTTCTAGAAAATCGTCCATTGTAAAGCTGGACGGAAAAGGGAAGATAGGATATACTTAGCAAAAAAGATTCGAAGGGGTTAACCCTTGAGGCAGTGATGTATAAATTTCCAGTGTGCCTACATAATGACGGCAACAGTCTATACATTTTTGGAACTGTTTGCAGAGAGATAAATGGGTATTTCATGAGGATAATCAGAATTTAAATGAGCGTAATGTCACTATCCTGATGGCGGGTCGCAGATCTTGTGAGAACTGAGGAAATGAACTACTTCGCAGACTGATACCGAAGGCAGAGGTTGAGGGTCGATATTTGAGGATGGTTTGTTCACCTACGTATGCCTTGCAAGCATAGAATGACACCGTTCTAATAGTCGTCCTACATACCCCACTTTTTAGTTTCGAGCATATGCTGCTTTGTCAGTGAATATAAACTAAGTTAGCGGAGATCGCTCTAGATTTGGAGGTACAAATCTTATACATGGTCTATAATCCATAGCTGTTGATACAACTGTCAAAGTACCTATGGAAGCTAAAACCTTCAGTAAGTCATTATTAGTGACTAAGTTAGGGTGATCAAAACAACTTTCGTGGAACACTTTTAACTCAAAAGTTGCAAAGCGCCACCCAGGTCACTCAGCAGGGCGCGACATATTGGTTGATGTTTGAAAATGTTCAAACATCAACATCACGTCCATATAATCCAGATCTGTCAGCCATTCATCAAATACTTGGGGTCGGCATCCTACGAGTACCGCAGACAACCAGCCAATATTTAGTCGTTAACGTTTTTTATATAAAAATGGACAAAGTAGACAAATTTGGCAGACTCCAACTTGAACTGAAACACGAGAACAGAGGCTACAGCGTTCACATGTTTCGAAAGAACGCTCAAGTGTTTAAGCAACTTTAAAAGCATAGGTCCATCCGTTAAGCTGCTGACTGGCAGTAAGTGTGGCAATGTCCCAAACTACGGTAAAGCCATAAAAATGGATCCGTACACCACTGTCCTGGAAGAAAGTCAGTTTGCACTTCTCGAATGTCCGTCTCTCTGGCTGCAGTGAATCGATGACGTGTAAGGGACAGTAGCACTCGTTATGATTGGGATTAAGTTAATTCCCCTTTGATTTTGCAAGTCCTCCTAACTGCCTTCTTAAATCTGAAAACTATCACCGATCGACTACAGTTCTGGCAAGTCAGCTCAGTCGGTCACACACGGTGAAATAACTGAGTCTGAACTGACGTCGCATTGTCTTCTTTGAAAGCCAATAACTTAATGTTATTCTTGCCGGCGACCATACAGCGTCTGGGTGGTAAGAACAAACTTGAACAGTGTTAATATTTTTTAACGCAAGCGCAGCCATCAATCCATCAATACTCTTATTTAGCCAAGCGTCTTAATCGGGGATCCTAATGTGATGTGCGCGATGTCAGCGTTTCTTTTGGCATCTAACAACCATAGGGGTGTTTCTGCGGCCTAGCCCTTGTTGAATTCATCAAGTGCTGTGATGCGCGTAAGCTACCTTCTTTAGTAACCAATTGACATTCGGATTAAGCACTCATGAGGATCTGCAAAGAGAGAATCGTGAAGCATGCATTCTAAACCAGTTTCACAAATATGTTTTGAAGACAGCATGTCCGCTCACTCGTTAGCAGGCGATTGTGTTTAGTAGGGCGTCACTTGGTGGTGACAGTGGCGAAGCAAAGGCGTATCATCATATGCACCGAATCTAGGTGTGTGTTTGAGTGAGAATGGCCATCCCGGATGGGGTCACGTCATCCATGAACTGCTGCGTAATCCATCTCAGGGAGAGGATATACACTATGTGGTATAAAAATTCAACTGACAAGCATGTGTTCTTCGTGACCCATGTTAAGCCTGTGTTCCAATTGTAATAAACTTAACAACCAACGCAACACCAGGGTTTCCGCTAAGTTTTCTCAACTTGTACCCAGTTTTCTCCAAGGTAAGCTTAAATTCATTACCTAACTAGATTCGTCAACCGAGTCTACTGAACAGCCGTCCGAGAAGTCGTCCTGAACAACTATTTCATAGGTTACGTTTGAGAGATAAGAGATCGTTAGTCCTTAGTCGAGGTATGCGGCAGGTAGCTGGCAGATCCCAACTGCCACAACATCTCCTACAAGGGATGTGGACCCAACGATTGCCAGGATATATGTAACATCTGTTGTTGGTAGTGCTCTCGCGCCTACCGGGTGGTCTGGTGACATCAGGACGTCATGCACGAATGGTTCCAAGGAACCGCACCTTCACCGTTATCTAAGAATGTAGTTACCCAGTCCTACCAACAGTTTATTCATTACGAAGAATGCCAAAATAGTAGCTGTGTACAAAGAGCTCTAAGGTCATAAGCCAACCGAACCAAACACTGAGGGAATACAACTGCGACACTAGCCAAACGACCCGTATTTAATCGTACAACGATCCAGGTCAAGCCCAAAGTTTTTATGACGTGTGCCAAATCCCCGTCAAGACCGCTGGAAAAAAACGGACTGTATCGGTAAGGTGAAAACGATAGACGATAGCAACCATTATGTATCTGTGGATGAAACAAATTTTAACTTAGCAAGCTAACAAAGTTAACGAGGACAACCACAGGATAGCCACAAACGAACCACCTTTTCTTCGTGAGATATGATCCCCTGAATTAACTCACAAATCGATAAAGGAGCACAGGTTAGCACCGTTCACCATAAAACAACGAGATCATGATCAGGGTTCGGTACAGTACGAGCATTAGAGAGCAGTAAGCATGGTAAGACGTCCGGTCGTCCAGCCTGAATCTTAGCTTCGTCGCGATTTTCTCGCAGTTAACACATTTGTCCTTATAGCTGGCACCGACTTCCTTAAACTTCTCCACATATCAGCTGGTGCCCGTCGATCGTGTCAGATCGACATCTTGACGAGGCTTGAAACTCGAGATAAACTATCACATACGGCTATGATTGGTCCGAAGCTATTCAACTCCAAGGTTCGTGAGCCTTACGCAGAACTCTCATCCGAATTTCCGCAAACGATTCAACCCGCTGGCGAACTAACAGTCGTGACAACTAACGCCGAGTACCACATTGTCACACCAGAGGTGTAAATATGCAGATGTCCGATGGGCTGAAATGTGTACAAGTTGGGTGTGCGTATGTTTTGCATTATCTGTCGGTTTAATAGTCTATACCTGAAACGGTTGCACACGGTCTATAAAAAGACAATGATTGATGCTAATGTGACGACTGTCGCCTATTAAATAAGTTAACCATTTCCGGCAGGTATAGAATCCCACACAATCAAGACCTGATGACAAAGTTGCCCGGTATGCAGATATTCACCAAGGCCGATTTTGTGTGGGCTTATAGCTAGACTGCAGTAGCTCCCAGAACACCTTGAAGACAACAGTCGTAACAGCATTCGGAATTTTAAGCATTAAGTTTCGTACTAATGATGCTGCACAAACTTTTACGCCGCCCACAGCAGATTGGATGGTATTCACTTGCACACAGAGAATATCTTGATCGCCAGCTTGTCGCAAGAAAGACACTGCATTCACTCGTATTCAATCTTAGGCCGGTTTTCGCGCCATGGGGTTACGGTAAATATAGTTAGGTGTTCGTCCGAAATGTAATGTGCAAGTTTCTTATGATAAAGCATATCCACAAGCGGGGTCGAACCTGTCTGACAAAGAGCGGAAAACACTGGACTATATGAAACCAACATCACTTAAGCGAATTCGCCGGCACGATAGTTCAGTCAATTTTTACCACCACTTCGTCCCAAATTGTGCGCATTCAATGCAACCACTAATCGACCGGTGCAGAAGTAAGGTAAGCTCATTTTCGTCCACAGTCACCGTACGAAGTCTTTACCGAGTACAAAACATTATCTTCAAAATGGTATCGTTTTCACTTCATCATCCGTCCACCCCTTTAGCGTTAAATGCGGACGAATCACACGTGTCTGTGTGGGCAATTCTGCCGCATCAACTCAGTTACGATTGACGCTCGCTAGATTGTTTCTCAGAGCGTTTACAACCAACCGAGTCGCGGTATAGTGCAGTCGGAAAGGAACCATTAGCAATTTATCTCGATATCCGTCACTTCCGACATGTTCTGGGAGGCAGAAGTTCTATCGTTTTCATATATTATAAACCGCTAACTTATGTCCCACGCACAACAACCGACAGGCTCTTCTTCGTAGAGACCCGATCATCGAACTGTATCGCTCAGTTCACGGACAATATCCATCACATCTCAGAGACATCCAATCCAGTTGCCGATGCTCTGTCATGCATCAATATCGTTGTGAGCACCACAGACAACTCAGTCGATTTTCGGTTATCGCAGCTACAGTTCAACGATACGGAGACAGGACGACTTTGAGTGTTAAGTTCCGTCAGACTAGAACGCGTTCCTGTGCATCTGTTTGAAGCTATTATTATTTGTGACACTTCACAAAATGCCCTTCATCCAGTTATTCTGTTAGCTTTTTGTCGCTAATTTTTGAAACGTTGTACAACATTTCATCCGCGCAAACGCTCCATAGTCAACATAGCCATCACACCAGCATTTTTGGTATACTGGACTTTCCTACTGCAGTGACCAGTGACCGCGGACATTGCTTACGTAACCATCACAACACTTCACAACGCATTAGGATGTGGCCGAACATATACCGCAATCTGCCACCCAGCGACTAACGGACTAGTTGAACATTTACATCTACAGCCTAAAATTTATCTGTTCGCTGGCAACAACCCTTTGGGACAGAGGGTTCTATTGTTGAAGATGTTGAAAATTGGAAAAACTGGAAGCCGATTGACGTAAAGTTCCAGTTCAATTAGTCTGTGGTGGCTAGTTACGTTTGCTCTGACAGCTGGTCGCTCCGCAAACAACGGGACTCACTAACTTCGCCGATTGCGGTAAGGATTCAACCTAGCACATGAGACGCGGAGCAGTGAAAGCCGCAAGGAAGCTGTCTTGCTAATGACGCCCTACTTTCACTTACAGCTCGGTTGTTCGTTTGCAAGATGTAAACGCCTTGATGTTGTGTGTTTGAATGTAGACGTAGCTATTTTTTAGTGGTTAGGTCCCCTCCCCTTCCCTTTTTACTCTTCTCTCTCCCTATACAGAGTTTGCTTTTTCTACTTCGTGGTTGTGTGGCAGTTAAGCATCGGTGTGAACCACTGACGTATTGTTGTCTATGATAATGAGTCACAAGGACAGGACGGACGGCGCACACTAACTTTTTTCACGTTACGATCTGTATTACTGTTCCTCAATTATTATTGCACCCACCATATATAGGTCCCTTGAGCGCAATCACACCGTGATAAGAGTTTCATACTGGAACGTAATGGCAGACGCGGGGTTGTAGCTATCGACAGAGTTGAATCCGCGTTTATTGAGGCACACGACGCACCTGATACGAGAAATCATCTACAACAAGCAACAGCCTCACTGGTAACTACTTCGCTTGACACCAGTGCAAATTCTGACACGGTCACGACATCGCTACTGACTCCACAAAACCGTCAGAACTCACGTCGGGAATTGCTTAAACCAGTGCGATCAGCAGACTACGTTGATGTTTGTCACATATAGGTTCTCTTCCATTGCATTTCATAAATTAGCCAGCTTAATACGGTATACACACGATTGTTTATGGTAACAAACAACTCAACAAACGACAAACTATTTTCGACCACTATCGAAGTGGATACTCGGCGAAGTCATAGTTTTCCGGTAATGATCACTGCACTGTTGCTTAGTGATTCAACGTCCACACGGGACACAGACGTGGTCGCTACTGTGCGAAGGATGTATAGAAACTTGGACGAGGACTGCTCACGACACGTGACCAAGACCACGATCCTAAACCGCATTAAGATGAGGTATCTAAATGGTTTCCTTTCCAATGAGCCTGTCTACTTACGACCACTAACTTTTCAAACGAAACTTCCAAATACCCTCAACTGTTTCCCTTCTTCTCTCGCCGCCCATCGACACGAGGTGTATCGCAGGAGTAAATTGGACCACTTATGCTCATACCAACGGATTCGGTTAGTTAAAACATTGCCATACTATCGAAGTCATTTTGCTGGTTGACATTCCAGAGGGAGAACTTTTTAGGAAGCTGACTGCGGTTGACTATCGGTTATCATTCACAACTGTTTTGTTGCAAAATTTTGCATGTGCCTGAATATTTACTCAAGGAATGAAGATACCGAGAAACATAGCGTGCACTCGGTAGTACGATAAACGCCATTTGCAGGTCAATTCAGCGCACGGGCAACGTATTCTTCAATTAATCGCCGCATTATTCTGGGTTTGTCGCCTCGGTTTGTTTGGCGTTAGAATTGATGTTTTTTACATGCTAAACAACGTCCTTGGCCGAAGATATTCATGGTTCTTCGTACTACCAAACAGGAAGTTGAGAACACCAAAAAGAAACAAGCTTCAGCTTCAGAGCTATTAAGCTGGGATCCCAAATAATACGGTAGTTACCAGACTGTCGCTTTCAGCCTTATCCACCCCATGTAAACAAGGCACAGCGTGACAAGTGGTGAGTTGACGATCGTGAGACAAGCACACGATGTCCGCGATATGAAAATGTTAGATCAAACAACAGCAACGGTGATATGGAAATCTGTCATATGTCCCAATGCTTCGGATACCGATCGTAGTGTTAATATTTTTCGTACGATTAAGCAAGCCCAAAGAGCTTTACGCGAGAGAAACTGGAACTGTAACACGTTCTGCAACTGAGTGATCGTCTTGGTTTTTACGCAGGCGGTTTATGTTAACCTCGGATAGTAAAATGTCTAAAGATGTTCTGCTTGCACTATCACCGGCTTAGAGAGGACATCATCCCTAAGTACAGAACACTGATGCAAAATATTCCCTGAACTTACTCTATGAAGTCGACAATGTTTGTCTTCTGACACTTTGTAAGCATGCTATGAAGCGAAACAAAGCACGGTTTGATCAGATAAATGCTGAGGCAAGCTTATCCGGATGTGTTTCGGAAGACTAACTAGCTCCACGGTTACGTTCAGTCAACTTTTATCTTACGTTCCGCTGAATTCCTTCAGACTACCTTCAAGTTTGTACAGATAACGTTTGGTTCCAATCTCATGTCAAATACCGCTAATGACCGTCAAAGTTCATTTCTGGCTCTCTATCATCGTTCTTTTATTAACCATTGTTACATCTACACATTTACTTTAAGGATACAGCAAGGATTACGAGGACCGTCACGTGGAAGTTGACTGACGTTAACCGCCCAGGCGTTTAGCCTAGTGATGTTTAACTCAAGTACAACGTTCGGCCATTTCAGGAAAGCCATTAATGAGAGTGAAACCCGAACAAGCAACAGACTACTGATTGTGAGAAGCAGGACACCCGACAGAATTACTCTACTTTTAATCCGGATTGACCTGTATTCGTGTATGGTTGCACATCTCACTCAGCGTTTACACAACTTATTGAGGTACATGAAGACCAAAAAACCAACACATGTAATAAACTGGATAACACTAAACAGGAATGAACTGTATTTTATAAGTTATGGAGAATCGTAAACTGGCGTCACAAAATAACCTATAGTATACGACAAATATGCTTATCTTCATGAATAGTCTGACGGAGGCGAAAGACAATCGTTTCGTGTCAGATGTCACCTTTTTTGATTCCGCCAGGGCTCTTGGCTGCCCCACATAATCCTCTCAGGCACAAACTGGGAGCATATGCCATCCAAGGTTCTTCACAAGATTACCATCTTCATTGATGACAGAACTTTTAGAATTAAGTGGGTCAGACTTTTCACCTTACCTCCTTATTCATATGGGGGCTCTCCAACAGTTAGTGCAAACTCCTCTTCGGTTTTTTATTCACATCAACGACCTTTTGAACAATATTTCCAACAACGCTTTTCTCTACGTTGACGACTTAAAACTTTGGAGAGCTAATGACCCGTGATGTTGACGTGATTAAGCGCTGGTCAAGCGACTGCAGTCTTTGTCTAAGTGACTATCGACGTGCACATATCAATCGGTGGGGAGTATGACAGAACCAGCTTGGTTCACAGTGAACTCATCACAGTAGAAATAACGAAAACCGGTCTGAAGATCTAGGTATTCGGATGTCGTCTAACCTATCTTTCGTGCAGCATCGCAAGGTGGCCCCAATAAGGGCTCGTCACTCTTCCGATCATAAAACAGACCTTTCCTCGCCTAATTATGAAAGCGGAACACTACTGAGTACTCTAATCAAATAGTGTATACCGGTTTCAAGAAAAACAAACTCGCCGTTGAGTTTTTTTAGTGTACAACTACCGAGAGGCATGACTCCTGAGTTGCGACGTGATATTCTTGAACTGTACCTACTTGGATTTCGACGACACTGCGATTACTCAACCTTTGCAGCTTTTTTTAACACGGCCGTGTTAAAGAACGACTCCCGGGAGTCGTCGAACAAAAAGCTTTACCAGCTCCTTTCTCGGACCTTCCTTAGACAACAACTCTCTGCTTACATGGTTCTCAATCACTAGAACGACCTTTCGTCTGAGGTTGCCGGGTTCCCCTCTAGGGTTGGTTTTAAAGCGTCGCTATACTCCTGGTTACTTAAAACCTTGTCCGATTCGTAACTTTAGTCTGTTATCAGTGATTGCCTTTCAAATCAATGGACGCCCGCTGGATATTGTATCAGACAAACTGACTGAGTTCGCAAACCCATGGGCCTCCATCCTTGAACCCGTGCACTGATCGCTGAAAATATATTTTGTTGTCATAAATCAAACGGAGGATTTCCATCTCTCTGGGGTCATTAAACAGCAATATACATGGGAATCCATATAAACTGGTTCGAACAACTCACTTTGATTTCCACATTGCCCTAACTGCAGAGTGATTATATCACGAGGCATAGTTTACATGGGTTCACAGGAGCAATTCACAGGGAAGGAACGACCTTTCTATTGGCTGACGATTTACTGTCTTTTGATTGGTTTCACGCTTGCACATTGTTAAATGGTTCGATGGGTTCAATGAGTTTTGAACGGGAGTAGAAAGTGACAGCGTTTGGTGGTTTCGTCTCTCCAGACAAGGAATCTCTGCAGCCAAAACTAGTTACATGTTGCAACTCCTCTTAATTTTACCAAAGGGCTGAAATGGAGATTCTGCGACTGATGCACTGGTTCGAGGCATTTTTTCTCAGCGATTGATACACGGGTTCGAGGCAGAGGCCCAATGGTCCCGGATCCAGTCGGTTTTTCTTGTTCAATGTCAAGCGGGCGTCCGGTGACCTGAAAGGCATTCAGTGAAAACAGGGTGTAG
>JTDE01000748.1:10700-61623 GCA_014338405.1 Paragonimus skrjabini miyazakii
TTATGTGCGCAACATATTTCTTTCGCGAATTTCAATTTCGATGGACTACCAAAACTTGGTGACCTTTACTCGTGAAAGTTTGCTCTCGTGCTGTCCGTTCGTCCTCATCTCCGGCTACCGAAATTTTGTTTGTGTTTACCTTCATTTCATTTGAGATTTTACGCCTCGCCATTCAGTTAGTTGTGTTTGGTCACGTTCAGCTGAATCGTTGGTCTCGGATCTTGTATATTTCGTGGCTTCAATATCGTGGCTTGTTGTTATTTTCTTCTACTTACTTTCTATCAATTATTCTATATCTTGTCGTATTGGTAATAAGAAACTCGTTTTCAAGACCATCCTTCCTTTTGGATCCGAATCGATTGCTTAACGGGTTCAGAATTTATAGACGCTTGCTGCATTACAGACGCAGCTATTCGAACTCCAGCTTAACGTCAGACGATGCGAATAGACTGGGCGTTGCTTAAACAACCATTAAACGTCCGGAATTAACAGCGCTCGATAAATCCATTCTCGTGGAGATCGAATTCACCTATCAGTTTGCTTAAAACTATCGGTTCAAACTAGCAATGGCCGAGCGGATTCCCCTCAACATACGTATTTCGCGGATGCGTTCTCCTGATTACCAGTCGCCTGAAGCCACTTGATGACAACCGTATCGTTTGTCATCCCCTTTTCGGCCCTGCCTGCGAAAGATAGTCCCTCTTCTCATCTCCAACAATTGATTACCGACCCCCGGGTGACCCACATTAATGGTATTATCAAAACATTGTTATGTATTTCCAATACTCCTGCCTCGCTTTATTCATTGTATTTACCCTTCTATTCTGAAGTTTTCCTTGATTTTTACGGAGCGCTGCTTGGGCATGATGAAGGTTCCGCTGTTTCACGCGACTCTGGTATGTTTTGGGCCTTCAAAACTAAACAAGGTCCATATCCGCATGTGGCCATAGGGACGACGTTGACCGCACTGGAGAAGACGGAGTGTGAGTCCAAACTTCTGGATCTTGCCTCAGCTCCAATTCGGCGTTCATCTGGGCGACATTTGCTAATGTGCGACAGGTTGCTTGAAAAAAAGTGTTTAGATGAAGAGGAGCCAAAGATTATAGGGCACAGCGAGAATTTTTTAAGAGGCTGAGGGAAAGGTATGTGTTTAGTAAGACCGAGGGACCAATTGGGAGGGCCGATACCAATATTTTTCCCACTAACCCGTCATATGAACCTCATGCTTATGGGCTCCAAGAAAGCTCTATAGAGAAATATATGCACAACTTGGTTATCAGTGTAGATTTGCCAAAAATCGAGCTAGAGCCATTTCAGAGCAGCTATTGAGATTCCATATTTCTATGTGAAATTTTGGGCTCTACGTGGCCAACGGGTTAAATGACAAAAGACAGAAGTTGACCTTCCTGATTTACTATTGTAAGGGTCGATCTAAGGTAGCTGAGAAACTCTGTTTGTTGCTGCCTATCGGCTTAGGGTTTGCTCAGGCAACCGATCTATGGGAGTAACAGTTTGAATGGTTTCACGATGCTTCTCAGCCCGTCACCAAGTGCACGTTTCAAACCCTGAGGCTCGTCGTGAGAGACCCTGAGAGCTTTCAAAATCTGGCTATTCAGATGAGATGATGCCAGTTGACGTCATCCCAACTGAATCATCCTACTGAGTTGAACCGCCCGATCAACCTTTTATGTATTGTGGACAGACTTCGCCGCCCCATGTAAGAGACCTGTGCATAGGTAGCTTATTCTGTCGTAACCGAAGGTCAGGAGGTTTCTCTTGACGACTTGAGCTTACAGAAAGAGGAATGTCGATTTTAGTAACCTGTATGGCCAACTAATCGCCCGATCAGTCAAAGGCCGCATCAGCGGACACAAGAACGCGCGCTTCCGCGGGCATTCTCAACAAATATCCTGTGAGTCAACCGTCATCGGAATGCTAAATAAGCCACACCAATGTGCATTATGTGGCAACGATCACGCTATGTCATTGTGGCCGCGACTTGGCAGCATTTCATTAAGAAAGTGAGGCGCTTTTAAGAAAGTCTGAACGATGCTTTGTTTGCCTATTGCCAAACCACACAGCCAGGTATTGCAGAGTCCGTATGCGGTGTTCACGGTCTCTATGTTGAGGGCGACATCGTACTCTGATAAAAGCAGACCCGGCCTATTTAGGGCTTGAACTCAACGTGGATGAGTCAAGTTATGGAGCTACCTCTTTGGATGATGAACGGGTTCGTCGTGGTTTCGTGCCCGTCAGGGTAATTGGGGCAAAAGGGATGACTGAATCGTGTGTCCTTCTAGAAAACCGCTCTGATGCCACACTCATTGCTGAGTCACTAACCGAGCGATCAGGGCTGTCAGCATGCGAGTGAGCGCTCAGCATTTGTACATTGAATAAGAGGGAGACTGTTAAATGTCAATTACTTAGCGTAGAAATTGAATCTTCAGACGATGTGAGGAAGATCAGGGTCTACAAGGCCCCAACTTCCAAAGATCTTCCGATTGAACGAACGGAAACCATAACACAGAAGGACGTTAAGCGTTGGTCTCAGTCGACCGGCCTGTTTATCTTCTCGATGGAGGAAGATACAATCTACTCACTAATAGGCTGTGGTATGCCGGAGGCACATTTGGTGATAAATCAGCAGAGGCAGACGTCAGTTGCACATTATTAAGACCCTCTTGGACTGAACTTCATGAGGACCCATGTAACTGACAATAAATAAAAAGGCTGAAGTTCCTTTCCTAGATGGTGCCGAATTAAAGAGACTGGTTGAACACATGTTCAACAAAGAGTTTATCCAGCGTGGACTGCCTAATCAGGTGGCTAACTCTTGTGATGATCAACGGGATACGCTCTTTTTAAAGTCCGCTGCTACGTTCAAGTATGTTTGGCATAAGATTAACTTGTCGTGGCGGACTGACGGTGTAAGTTTTCCCGATAACCGATGGATAGCCCAGAAACGTCTGAGGTTATTGGGCAGGAGACTTTCCCATGACACCGGATTGGCGCATGAATGCAGCGAGATTATGGCACATATGATCGAAGGTGACACATTGAGAGTTGACACCAGTGAGAATGAATCTTCGTCAGTAGTACCTACGCCACAATCTGGCTTTAAATCCGAATAAGCCTGAGAAGGTGCGATTTGTATCCGATTGTGCAGCGAAATACAAAAACACCTCTTTCAACAAGATTCAGACGAACAATCTAGTGGGTTTTTTGTTACTGTCCATCAATGGTTTAATAGCCTTGTCTTCAGATATAAAGGGAATGTTTGTGCAGGTAAAGGTTCATGAAGGAGACAGGTGAGCATTCGGCTTCCTTTGATGGAGAGGTCAATCAGTGTCTGACCAACCGGGTACATATGGGATTGTGGTCCACCATTTTGAGGTTACCTCTTTGTCTTTCTTCTCGTCATGTGCACCCAGGAAGACTATAATCGATTGTGGGCCTCGTTTTGGCAAGCTGGCCGGTCAAATAGTAGACAAGAATGTTTACGTTGTCGACTGCCTGTTACCGGTAGATACAATTGAGAATGCCAGGCGTGTAGAGTCTGGTTCACACGGAATGCTACTCTTGGGTGAAATCAAGCTGGTAAAGTGGACGTCTATCGTAGACGAGGCGCAGGTGGAAATGCCACCGAACGAGAGGACATCCTTGTCAACAACTCTGGACCCAGGTAATCGCGGCAACCAGAAGGCACTTAGGGTCCAACGGTGTTTGTCAGAGGGCTGTTTCAGGTTCCACGTATCTCTACCGAAGGAGTCACTCACTCAGAGTGGCTTATTGGTCCGTGTCACATAGGTGTACGGCTCAATGGGGTTCACTGCTCCAGTTGTTCTCTGCGATCGGAATTTACTTCGGTTCTCACGTGGTGCGAACATCAGGTGGAATAAACTCTTAGAGGAGAAGTACCGGTGAGAACTGGAAAAGTGGTCACGGGGCGTAGCGATGACAGATTCAGTTGTACCAGACCTTGTGAGAAAACGTTAACGCGCTCGAAGTAACATGTTTTCTGACGCCCCCGAAACGGGCTATGGGGCTGTCGGCCACCTGCGATACACCTCAGCATCTTGCGATGCTTCTTCATAGGAAAATTCCAGGTTGCACCCTTAAAGTTCCTGTTCATCCCAAGGTTTGAACTTATAGCTGCGGTATTGGCCGTCAAACTTACGAGGTTTATAATGAATGAGCTAAATTTTGATGACATGAGACTTCGAACAGACTCCACCATTACGTTAGAATACTTGAAGGACCACCTTGTCGCCTTGCCACATTTGTAGCCAACCGCGCTCGGCCAATTTGTGACCATACCCAGGGCCATGGATAGCGAAATCTTCCGGTGGATATGGCCTCGCAAGAACCTATGATGCTTGTTCTTGAAAAATAAAAACATTACAGAATGGCCTGACTCTTCTGTAGAGACTTGAGAATTCATGACACCCCCGACATGCTACTCTAACAGCCTCAAGCCAAGGAACCGGAATTGGAAAAGGTGCTGGCAGAGGTCAACGTTAGTAGCGCGCAGTGGTACGTGAGGCTGGTTTCCACGTTATTCAAACTGGTACACTGTACTCCGTATGATATCCTGGGTGATACGTTTCAATGTTTATTTTATTTGTAGAAAGACTGGTCAACGGTGTTTTGTTATGCTTGGTTCCTTGCAAAAGGTAGAACCGTCGGCCGACTGGAGTATCACAACGGATTTGGTGAGAACTGTACCGGACACTGTAAAGTTTGACGGTATATACTGGCTCAGCTGAAGCCTGCCACCTTAAACGGCGTCCTTTTTCTCGGTGAAAAGGTTTCAACCAGGCTATCTCACGGTACCGCCACTCCGTGCTATTGTTACGCATCTGATTGTCGGACACCATCATGAGATTAGTGGTCACGTGGAAGCTAGTTACGTTTTATCGTCCATTTGAAGGAGATATCGAAATATCAGGAGCGTGGCTGGCATACGCCACGCGCTTCAAAATGTATGAAGTGCAAAATGTTATCAGCGAAGTAGTGCCAACAGGGGATGGCCCTGCTTCCTGCTGGTTATAAAACAGCCGGTGGCGCCCCGTTTACAGCTTGTGGTGCGGACTATTTTGGAGCTTTGGACGTTCAGTTTGGAAGTAACGCCTACAAAGGATACGGCTGTGCCTTCGCTAGTTTAAGGACACCTGGAAGTAGCACTCCTCTTTGATGGCTCTAATAAGGTTCATCGGCCATCGAGGTTTGGTGGCATTATGTACGGCGACTAGTCCCACTTCGCAGGCACATAATCAGGGCTAAGAGGGACATTATATAACTTCGACCACGACAAAACCCATCGGATTCTAGTGGTTCGTGGTAACGATTGACATTTTACTCCCCTAGCCGCTAGTCAATGTTGTGGAACATGGGCGCGCATGCTCCGCGCAGTTCGATGGGTTATGCAGGATATTGCAAGTGAACAGGTAATTTCGGAGGGCTGGCTTTAAGCCTAAAAGTTGAATTGGTTGGGAAAGCGGAGTGGATCAGCTTGCAATGGCGCAAACAAAAATTTGACGAGTTTGCCAAGTTTGTTTCGCAGTGCGCGAAAGTGGCGTGAAAATGACTCATGAGAATTCTGGCGAACAGGTGTGATGCGCATAATAACCTGCGTCTGACGGTGGCTACCCCGATTTTCGTTGCAGCAGGGCCTTGTCGTACGAATTACCGTCTGTGGGGAATTACAAACACCCTGGAACGATGCTCTGATTTCATTGATTTTGATTTCACTAATAGATGGCCTAATGTGCGGCGACTGAACGCTTGTTGCATGTGCCTTGATGCGACATGTAAAGCATCATGTTGTCGAATGAAAACCCTGTGTGGTGAAGAAGGCTGAAGTGGTCTGAACCATCGTTCGTTGCATAATCCTAGGAGTCATGAGACAAAATAGCCCAGTGGTACTGAATTCTGTATTACCACCAGCTCAGGTAACAGATGCGAATGACTTGTAGTGGTTCAGGTCTGTTTAGAAACTCCAACGGGTTCAGGCAGAATTTACGCTTACTATGACAACGGTCCAGACACAACGCTTGTCGATGTTTCGCCGAAATACGTCGTATTGCTGCAAGTCGGTCAAGTCTGACACTCAAGAAACTAGGTGGTGCACTTAATTCTAGGTATGTCAAAGCGAAACTCTAATAACTTTCGTTTTCTCGGATCGATCCGGCAGGGTCGGTGCGGTATGCCCTATGAAGGATTTGTCGTTTGGGTCTTTTACTTCCCTACGAGAAACGGGTGAGCAGTGACCTCGCCTTGAGGAGGTCGGCTTCGAAGGGGTTGATCAAAGACATGTTAACGTGTTGACTAGATGTGATGGTACAAAAGCTCTGTAGGTATTTGACCAAATAGTTGGCGAGCAGTAACAGCCTTAGTGAGTTAGAACCCTGTTTAGCTAACAACCTCGTGGTTTATTAGGCAAAGATACCAGATAGTACGCCTCCGTGAACTGTGTGTGTCAAGATGACTGCCCTGTTTTTGAACACCCTACACTATTATACAACCAAGAGCTTGACGATACGCAAACGATAGGGAATCTGGCTCAGATGAGGAGATACTAACTCACTTGGTGGTTCAATATCGCCCTCAGAGGAGCATCTTGTGATATTTTAATCCTCCCTGTACTAACATATTTGTAAAATCTGAGGTCGACTGCTTAGATCTATTCTATGAACCCTGAACACAGTTTGCGAGAGGATAAATGCTGATGGTGAGACGCTGCTGAGATAATTATTTTAAATGGACCTTATGTTAAATAAACGCCAAATCATGCCGTCCACTTATGATGACACTGATTTTGTCTTTTTGTCACCAGTGATCTGCAAATTATCAAGGGCAATGTGGGATACAAACTTAAGGCAAACTTCACTGAAAGGTACAAAGCACGATGGAAATGGGCCAATTTCTCTCCACCATCACTTGAATAAAGTTAGACTGAGAACTACCTTCCGACCTCGCATATTCGACAGGACTGGTTAAATCAGGAAAGGAAGTTTCAAATAACCAATTCCATCCTGGAAACAGCCGATTCAGCTCTGAGTAACCATTGGCTCACTGGCTCGTCATTGTAGTACTACCCGGGTTTTGACAACCCAGTCTGCATAGCCTACGCGGAAAACAAATCAAGATGTAAAGGTGGGGTTACGCTGCTGTCCTCTTGAGGGTGTTCCCAATAAAGAACTTAGCCGTGAGGGTGATATCAGTTGACGTACATATCAAGCGTTTTCTTTATAGCAGCTAAGAGGCGGACCATCTAATCTGATAATCTGGGTTGCTAGACTTCCGCGCCGCGTCGGAGGTACAAGGTGGGGGTCATGTGGAACGGCTTGTATCCGCAACGTATCTGGCGTCGGCCAGCCCAGGGGCTAAGGTGAGAGGTGTGGAGAAACTGTCTCAATTCTAAGAGTATCCCTGACGCTTAACATCCACTTCTGCTGCAGCTAAGTGGGGGACGAGGTATTGGGATTATTCGCAAACAGCTTAACAATAAGGTACCTGCATGTTGCTCACGTCGTTTTTAGTAAAACCTTCGAAAGGGCCTTTTGGCGATCCGATTTCTGTGCTTTTGTTGAATTTGTTGCAAAATGCTTTCCAGAAGTTTTTCATGTCTCATTTTTGTGTTCAACCCAATTATGTAAAATAGCCCTCGGTTTAGCGCGCGTCAAAGACGGCAGACTGCTTCTGCTCACTTTGAATCATCAATTGGATAATTGACATCATTTCTTGTATTCATTTTCCAATATTTTTAAACCTCAGATAGTAGTCGACTTGCCTTTGTACAGTATAATTTTACTGTTGACGCCGACTGCCATATTTGGGATACACGTGTAAATGTGTTACCATTTTTGTTGCTTGCTCAGTAGTACCTGAAAATCTTTGATGATATCTTGTTCTAGATTCGGCATTCGTGATTTGTTTATGTGCATTGTGCAAAGACGTGTTGGTTTGAACAAGCTTAGCCCATAGAAAGCCATTTCAAAATTTGTGAACCAATAATGCTGTTACACTATTCCAGGTTTTCAGTCCTAACCACAGGTAAAATGTCATGAGTATCAGTCGTGGCTTAATAGCCTCTAATCGAGCAAATTTCAGGGAGCACACCCGATGAAACAAAAAAACCACACTGATGTATACATCCACTGGTGCTACCGTTCCGTCCAAAATATAAGCCTAATAATCGCCTGTTGTTCCCCTAAGTTACTAGAGTGGGTATTTCGAAGATTTTCCTTGTTCACATAGAAACCACTTGGATTTCATAAAGATGTTAGAACAATTTGGCGTTCTATGGATGACGCACTGCGAGATTACCTATCCGCACACATACAGAATGATGACGTCCAGAAAGGAGGAAGGACGCGCTTTACGTGAACTGAACTTACCTTATAATTAGCGAGCGTCACAGAAGCAGCGCAAGTTGTCGTATCAACTTTCCTCCCATACAGCTTCGCAACAAGTATAGTGTCCTACATCTCTGTTATCATTAATTGACAGTAAACGGAAGTTGAGGAGCACTGTGTCCTATTTCTCAGTACCGGTTAACCGGTTGGCTGATACATCACACTGCGAAACATTTTGGTTCCCAGCATCGCTCGGCATTACCCCTACATTGCATTGCGGAATTTATTTCTGTAGCATGGCTTGTATCAACATTACGACACCGACTTCGTTTTGTACGTGAGAGTTTTTACAACTCTACAAACTTTGCTCTCCCAGTGGATAGCTCGAGGTAATCCGTGCGCGACATTTTTGTTTCTGCGTATGCGCTCACACGTATTTATGGCCATTTTAGATCATAGGGTTACAAGTCATCCGTCTGACTGTCTTTTGATTGCTTAAATTACCCCCACGTCTATGCACACTTATCACATCTGATAGCCTGACCGCGTCGTATTTAACTGATTTCTGCAATAGCATTTGAATCGTAAACAACCTGATAACGTGCGGACAATACTCATGGTTTGCCTCCTGTGCGCAGAATTAATTTTGACTGTTTCATTCTACAGCGTTTAATCTATTTGTCAATTCACTGGTAACCAGGATACAAACGCTGAGTTGATATTTCTGTCGTGTTATAACTTTAGACTTTTGGTCAGGAGGAGTGTTGATGTATACGAAATTATGGTAATTCGGTGCTGGAATTTCATTTTTCCTCGGCTAGATTGGCACTTCAGGAAACAAATATACGTGCACATACTTTTCGTCGGAGTGGCAGGAAGCGGCGAAACCTCGCTTGGTAATACTGCAACCAAGTTACCTCAATAAGTGCAGGTACAGACCTTCGTGAGCGCAGCCGATCAAAAAACGGTTTGCATTTTTACGAACTTCACATAACTTCCAATTTTGTTGATAGGGCATTTCAACGCGCAGGGTTAAAATAAATTTTCGTCTCAATTATAGTAATTGGTCTTTGTTGAGCACGTACCGATCCTTTTACGCCCACCATCATGTCCATCGATCATTATAAGTTCCCAAACTCGGTTGATAGCAGCGATGATGTTGTCACCTCGCTTGGTGATGAAATGTTTGCCGAGCTCGGTGAACACACCGATGCCAAAACAATCAACCCGAGCTACGAGCAATACCACCGCTGTTCACAACCATCAGAAAATTGCTTAAAAAGTGCCAGTAAAATGCTCTTCTAATTTGGGCATATGGTAATCACATTCCAGTTATTTAGACAAGTGAACTATCAGAAAGACCAGTTCGTGACCGGTCTAGTGAACGACAGCTGGTCAAAAGAATCCCAACTTTTTGGAGCAATCACGTCCAAGTGAACGTGAAGGAGCAACAATAAATATAAAAGAAGAATTTACTAATTACGCAGCAGCAGTTATATGAGACGTACATCTTAGAGTGGATGAGCATAACACAAATTATTCATGAGGTTGCGTATCACACACTGAAAGGCAAGCGAGTGAGAAGGGTATGGAATTCACTATCAACAAGTGGACCAAACACACTTCAAAGAATATGGCGCTCTGTGTAAATCGAAACAAAACGCCACAAGTGACCAACTTACTTCAGCAAACATAATAAACTTATCTCAGCTGAGTTTTACTGCGTAGCGTGGTGAATGCATATACTGCGTGTAGTAGATTTACTAAGTGAGAAAAAAACGTTGAGAATGTAGATTCAGCGATTCAGCGCCTCGTTTATGGGTTCGAGATCGAAGGCCCAGGTCACCCGGATCCGGTCAGTTTGTCCGTTTTGATGTCAGCTGTTTTCTGTTGACATACAAGGTAGTCACTGGAAACAGGGTGTAGCACCGCTCTTGGGGGTTAGGGAGAATACCGAGAACAGAGCAACTTACTAATCCAGCAAAGTAGTGCAAAATACTGATATAACAACTTCTTAAGTAGGTGAGAATCTAATAACACTTTGAAGCAGTCCCTAGAAGAACAACTAACAACCTCCAATGGAAGGTCGTTCTAATGGTTAATAACAGTGTAAGAGAACTGTTGCCTAAGGAAGGTCTGGAGTCGAGGCTTA
Organism: Paragonimus skrjabini miyazakii; assembly: GCA_014338405.1. Taxonomy (NCBI): domain Eukaryota; kingdom Metazoa; phylum Platyhelminthes; class Trematoda; order Plagiorchiida; family Troglotrematidae; genus Paragonimus; species Paragonimus skrjabini miyazakii. The sequence continues at coordinate 21,210 of JTDE01000748.1, forward strand.
CAGAGCTTCTTGTCGTGACCTTTTCGACTGTTATCAACTGCTGGGGTAAAGAACTGGTGCACGAGTCCTGTGCCAAAAAAGAGTGTGCAAAGTTTAAGTCGCCGCGGAATCTTCAGGATCAAGAATTTCAAGACGAGACTCGTGAGAGAAATGCCTCATGCCATTGACCAGTTTGGTGGCTACTCGCTGGACACGCTGGATGGCGCGTAGGTCCTTCTTCAAACCAGCGTATACGATCTTATTTGCACACTCAAACAATGGTCTTATATAGACCCTGTAGAGCAATTGAAAAGCATGCCTGTCTATTTGGGGGAAGGCTCTTTTATCATCCCATGAGTCTCAAATCCCGTTTTAGCGGCCATCTTGTGGTGAAAGGCACAGGATCAACTAGTCAACAGCCAAATCCCCAGATTCCTTTAAGGCCAACTTTCGCGATATCTGTTACACATTGTGCACCGTGTATCACGAATAGGTTCCCAGAGTCTTCTACAACCGACATATGTGCACACTTACTGCCATTTAGAGGGAGACTTCAGCTTTCTGACCAGTCCTTAATACGGTCGACATCAATCTGTAATGCACTGAGATCAAAAGAATTCCAGATTTTTAGCTCATCCGTATAAAGGAGGGCGTTGCTAGAAATAAGGTCGGGAAGGTCATTGATGTATATTAGAAGCAACAACAGACCGAGCACGGATCCTTGAGGAACTCCAGCGGAGGTCGGAGAAGGAGAAGAAAGGTACGAGCCGGTTATCACCCTATAAGTCCTGTTATCAAGAAAGGATGTAATCCAGCAAAAAACCACTCTTTGGATCCTATAGGCTTCTTCGTGTGGGATACGATCAAACGCTTTGGTGAGGTCGAAAATGATACCATCCGAGATATGGCCATTGTCTTTGGCGTCTGTCAGACTATCCATGAAGATAAGCATATTAGTTACGCATGGCCGATCTGGAAGAAAGCCATGCTGGGAATAAGAGAAAAGGTTATTCAAGAAAAAAGTGCTTAAGGATGGAGCGTTTGAACAGACGCTTCATTACCTTGCCTAAGATGCTGGTGAGGCTGAACAGCCGTTGACTAGCAGGGGAGTGACGATCATCCGCCTCGAATATAGGTGTGACAATAGCCTTCTTCTATGCCTCCGGAAGGGCGCTGGTCCGAAGTGTCTGTGTAAACAGACTATGTAGGGGCACCGCCAAACCAAGGGCCGCTTCTTTCAGTATCCGATGATGGATCCCGTCTGGTCCCATTGCACTATAGGGGCTGATCTTACGGAGGAGATCCTGAATGTTGAGCACGGAGAATTCAGCTGTTAGGATTGGACATTGGAAATTTCTCCCCGGGGAGAATGGATGCCAGCTTGCCGGAACCACAATGAATACTGCTGAATAGTATTCTTTGAAAATCTCAGTGAAATAAAGCTTTGGAAATGTAGTGAAATGACAGACGAATAGTGGAATTAGAGGTCTATTAGACTATTAATAATTCCGGCATATTCACTCTGCGTTGAAGCTTCGGTGGGCTTCTAGGCTACGGTGGAGATAATAATCACATGAAATAATTTCAGAATTGCGTTATAAAATACCGTGGCGTTCATTAGCATTCGGCCTGTAAGACCGATACACAGTGAATACGTAATCAAAGGGTTAAAGATCTGATGACCTTTGATTAAATTGCTTTTTAATAAATTACTTCCCCATGCATATCGGCTACTCATCGTGTTCGCACTGCTTTCTTTCAATGTTTTTTAATCCATTCACACGTTTATTTACCCGAAGGACACAGGCCTGTGTACACAGAGTGAAGGATGGGGAAAACGAGAGTTGTAAAGGACAAAAGGCTTTACGGGTGTTACAATGGTGCGCCAATGGTGATACCAAAACTGATTGGTTTCATATTTTTCTCTTGGAATGCCTCCAAAACACTAATAGCAAATGTACAAAATGAACCCATGAAAGTGCACATTATGGATAGAGATCACGGATATAGCACATTTTGATGAAGCAAAGCAGCTCCGAGATGGAAACCGAATGCACCTGAACCGGTTGTTTGAAGACACTCCGCTGTAGTTTAGGTCAGCTTACCTAGTACGTCAGGCAGACTGCGATAAGAGATGTGTTGCAGTCAGCGATTGCATTCGGTTGTCTAAGGTCGGTGTTTTGTGCGACTTGTCTTGGAGGTGCGGTGTCCATTGTCCTATAACGGCACTTTTCAGGTGTTTCATCTGTTCAGATGGTGTGTTCGGAACGACTACTCAATGCAAGGCGCAGAAAGTGTGATGCAACTTAACATAAATGAAAGCGAGGATGATGTCATGCGAGTGTTAAAGAATACGTTTTTTCGCCCAGAACCGCCTCCCTCCTCGATAAAATGATTTTTGCCCAATTGAACTGGGCGGAAATATCCAAGGCAGTCAAAGGGTAACCTTCGCCATTATTTTTACGTGTTTGACCTATCTTCCGCTATGTTCACTGGTGGCCTGGTGACCTTGACTGTTGTTTTTGAAAACTGTCCATCGATTTTGTGATTCGGGAATTTTTGTGGGTCGCTACACACCATATAAATAGCCCGTATTTTTTCCTCGATTCATACGTTTTCGTGCGGAACAAAGTTGCCTTTTGCAGCCGTTCTTTGGTTTGTCTTGAGATTACCTACCGGGGGCGGTCACGTTATTATCGGGACCAATATTTTGTATCGTTTTTTGTTGGAAAGAGAGTCTGGCTTTTGTCAGGCGCAGTAAAACACCGTGAACGAACCAGTGCATTCTGTTGAGGATTTACAACAAGTTACCTTTACTGTATCGTGAAAATCAAAAATGCAATGCCTAGTAGGCTTCCGACGCATAGCGCGATTGTTGTTCATAATAATTTGGCGACAAATTCATTTCTGTCCCATTCACAGGATACTTTGAAGGCTTATTGTGTCATTAGTTCTGCGAGATACATCGGATTGCTTTGTGTGTGAAGTTCCATGGGTGCTCGGAAATTTTCCTTTTTGACTGTGATGTTCACCAACTAGGTACCCTGTTTTTCTCTTCCGCTATTTGGTTTCACCTCACCTCCTGAAATACATTTCATTCACATTCGCGACTGCCATGGGTAGGCGTAGCCTTTGCTTTCTTTGAAATTGTTCATCCCTTACGGTTTGTCACTCGAACTGTGACTGTCTTTTGTTGCCTTCTCGGTGACGTTGTATTACTGGTAGTAAAATACGTATGAACTGCAGATGTCACTTGGACCGATAATTCCAGCCAGTTCCTCGCCGCCCGCTGTATTGGGCTTGTATCCTTTTCTCCTTCGCAGGTCTTTAATATTCCACTCCGTTGCTTGATTAATCCATCTGTACCACCGACGGTTCCAGTGACTGCGAAGGTCCACTTTCATCCCGGTATCTGATTTTTAACCCTGAGACGGTGACGGCCACGGTTACTGTGAGATCAGCCACTCTCAATTATTCGCCGGAGACTACAGCAAAACAGAACTAACATTGACTAATTTACAGTAGTAAGGTTAGGCAACAGCAAGATGTCACGGGCGGGTACACTGTGAATCAACTGTTCAGTTCCGACCGTATTTTTGAAGGCTCTCATGTAACATTTTACAGAGGGTTGATAGGCTTTCATGAATTGTAGTCCGTCAGGCCTCGCTTTTGTAGGCAGCGTATAAAACTTATGGCATCAGAAATACACTAGAGGACTGTCAGTAAATATGCGACGTCTTCGTCAGCTGACAGATTCTTACAAACCACCTCAAGTAGCAACCTTAAGAAAGCGTATAACTCCACGGCCGATGTTCCAGCCGATGTTCCAGCACGTGCCGGGCACAAGTCAAGAATTAACACCACCTTTGTTACCAAGATTCCGAAGTTAATCTTTTATCAGTCGCACCCTGAAAATATGGTACGACATTAACTTCTCTTCACTACCCCGGCTCCGAATCAATCTTAGTTGTAAGGGGTTAGGTGAAACCAATGAACTCTTCTATCAGCATACATGACTCCCTTTCAATGATTTCTCCATCAGTCTGAACTTCGTCGTGTTTAGCTACACTGAATTGCCAATCAATATCCTAAATCGGATGAGTGCTAGTTAACTAGTTGAATGCTATATTTGAACTCAGGGACATCTTACATCCTTCAACTGCAAAGGCTGTTACAAAGCCAAAGCGCCCGATCAGAGACACAATGAGATGTCGACAGCAGACCCCACTGCACCCGTAGAGCGTGCGGTATTAGCCAATGTCTGGATCCATCTCTACGGTATGGTTGATTCAAGTATTACGGCCGGTCTAACTGAGGCGGAATGTCATAAAGGCAGAAAGGTTGAGCTTACTGTAGGCCCCGCCGGACTTTGTAGCATATGTAGCGTTCTTTTCACATAACATCGCGATGTCAGTCACAAAGCAACTTAATGGGTTTTTAGTGGCAACATGGTTAGATTTGGTGCTGTTTCAAAGGCTATCTCCTGACAACCCTCCCCCACCTTTCTGTTGGTGCTAACCAGGTATACGTTTAACAGGGGTGCTGGTTTCATAAGACAGACTTCAAAGGCAGAAAAGGAGTTGCAGTCCCTGAGTCGTTTTCTAGTGGACATCGGGGAACGTACCGGTCGGATGTGGACACGGAGGAGTAATTGAGAGCCGAACCCCTTCGGATATATTAGACTAGGACACTAAGTTTCAATGTTGCCGGACACAACTTTCCGAAAGGGTACTGTTACTCCGGCAACCATGTTACATTTTGTTTTTGGTCATTTCTTACAGGTGGGTAAGGTCCCTCTAGAATTGAAGGCATATCAAGTAAGGGCGGGTTACGAAGCCAGGCATCCACTAATTTGATATAGATCTTACCAAGTGCCATTCTCCGGTCGTGAACGATATGGATTCTGCTTAGGCCAATCGAGTACCATGGCCATTATCAGCCAGTGGTTACTAGATAGAAGCACCTTATTCCTGCTGGTGCACAAATCACGTCAATCTAGACTAAAAGAGTGTACTTCAGGTGGTTGACTAGCACGTCTGTGTGGCTTAAGCAAAACCATGAGGACTCACTGGAAAACGTTTACTCCGAATGAGTTGGCAGCAACTTGAGGAATCAACCTTTGTTACACCCCACAGTGAATGCGTGTTCGTTTGGCCGGTATCGGTGGCCATGTCACACGGTTTGGTAGCCGTTACTCTTTTTAGATGAGATCCACTTGTGAAAAGTCACGGCTTCGGCTGGATCCGAACAAGCGACAGAAACGCCATGTCCAAACGCGGCAAGCGCTCTCCCGGCTGAGCTACGAACCCATGCCGGGAGATCGAAAATTTCACATTTGGACTCGGTTACCCACCCGTTCCACTGTCTCATATGGAATCCACCAAATGACCCGGGGGATCCACTTCCCCGGCAGAATTTCTCGAACGGTTCACGCCGGAATCTACCAACGCCACTGTTGAGAATGGAAATTTTATCACTAATAAGTAGTGTAGTCGTTACCCTAATGTTTCTCACATGCATCAACTACGTCTCAGTTTTGTAAGTGATACTGTAATCTTAAGGGTCCCGTTTCCACTGGCATCCTGGAAAAATCAGTCGGAACGGTAGAGTTTTCTGGCCTGTTGTTGGATAAAATGGTTGCCAAATTAAATATCATTTGATTATGCAGAGTTGTCGGTAACATAGATTTGTAAATAAATATATAAATGCGCTTGTTTACGTAATAATAATTATCTACACATACATATCCATATGTTTCAGCTGTTCAAATATACCCAAGAATTTCATCAACGGTCAAGACGTGGCAAACAAGTTTGTTTTTGGTGCGTTATCTTCAGGCCAAACACAATGCAATGAACATGAAGTTTGTTTCCAAATCAGGATTGTGTTGAACGTAGTACAATATGAATCTAGAGTCGTCTGGGGACCACGGATATGGTTACTATGTTACCGTGTATACAGGTTCAACGGCGGCAGGCCTTAATGACATCGGGGCTTGAACAACAGATTTCTGTACGTAAACATTAAGGTTTCGCGGCCACATTGCGATAATCTTCGCAGCAGTCAGGATATAACATTCTACAGTTCGGCTTGTGTGCGGCGTCCACATTGACTGTGATCTGTGTAAGTTAATTAGGCCGAATTCGCGGCAGAAACTCCTTGCTATTGTCAAGTCACCAACCATGCTGGATAGTGTTCGCGTATTCCCTCTGACAAATATCTTGTTGTGCAACCAGAATAACCTTCTCCGGAAAAACAAGAGAATGATTAGATGAAAATCGAAGCGGCATTACCGGGCGCTGTGTCCTTACGGTGGAGGCTTACAACTGGCTTAGAGATGAATGTTAGTTTTGGATGTGCGTCTTGAACAGTTCTCGTTAGGGACTTGCCGAGCCTTCTGGACATCGATACACTCGATAATTCACCCATGCAAGGCAAGTACGTGGTTTTTCACCCGACAGATAGCTCAGGACCTTGTGGTTCCTTTTGTTGTAACATAACGGTGAAGCACGTGTTTCGATAAAGGCCAGTTAATATTGCGTGCAGGTGTATATCACTTTTACATCACTTAATCGCTCAAATCAGCATATTATCTGCTCCATTTTTTTTATTGGTAATTGCTTTGTAGCGCCCTGAACATTAGTTGCTAAGGAAAAAGGAACGTTATATTCATAATGCCCACCAACTCAACTTTTCTCCAAAAGTTGCCGGAAGCCAAGCAACCATCCTCATACAAAAATGCATGGTGACAGCAAAGAGAGGCGTAAAATACCCAGACACCAAGAGCAACACCTGACTCATCAGTGCTGTTGCTTAGAAGCCCACATCCGCTGCCTAACCAGTAATATCAACAATGAAGATTAACACATTACAAGGAAGGAACAACAGCGCGTCAGGTTCAGTTCCTATTACCGATGTGTTTGCAAAGCAAATCAGAAGAATAACGGGCAAAGGGGCTAACATTTTCGAAACTTTGCAGTAACTAAGAAGAGCTTACCAGAACGTTGCATCAGCCAGATCTTTAAGTTAACATCATAAATGCCTCGAAAAACACCCATCTTAATATTATTTTAGTCATGAAGATCTCGTAGCTGCCGGGACGTTTATTGATGCGATAGCCTTGGAACTGCACAAACGGCAGCACCGTGTAAATACAGTAGTCGTGTTTAGCGTTCTTGGTTGAATACCACTATTGGTTGGGAAAGAAGTTATACTCGAAGCTAGTTTGATGGAAGAACAGAAGTGTCACCGCTTAACACTCCACATAAAAGCACACCAAAATTGCTGTCCACTGTTACTACAGTTCACAGGTGATCCTGCAGCAAGTGAATTTGTCAAAAGGCAGGAACAACTTAGGCGCGGCGAAAACTTTTAGTCCATCAAAGCGTTTGGTGATAAGACGCCAGTTCAAAGAGAAATATTACGCACCAATACTTCTCAAGTGAAGAAAAACTCAAGTAGCACAATAAACAACCTTACTGACTTGACCATCGATCTCGACTGCTCCACGAATTCTGTAGATCAGGAAGCTGCAACGTTGTCCATCCAAGTAGATGCCGAAAGGCAAACCACGTTTAGCTCTGTTGATGACAGGCACGGTCGGGTTTCTCTGCTGAAACCAACGGTCGATGCTAAAAACACCTCCCGAGTCATCGACGACTCACTCCGTCAACCGAAGTGCTGACTTGGACGAGTCCTGCACCACAGGCATCAAAAGTTTCCCAGTGTTGGGAACAGCATCCCAAAATCCCATGAAAAAGACAGAGCTGAACGAGCATACCCATTTTCTTCTTACTGGGCGCACTTCTCTTCATTATCTGGAATGACTGTAAATAACAACAGTAGAAATAAAACACCTGAACATGGCTCCAAACCAACATTAGGACCCGTACGGTTCTTAAGAGATAATAATGCTTTGGATCTGCAATATAAGGGAAAGTCAACGGTTTCTCATAAATGCACCGAATCTAATTCTAAAAATCACACACTAAAAACCAATGCTTCGCAGGCGAAAATGAACAATTTGCCCACTGTTGCTTTAGAGCCGAATTACAATTTTAGTACGTTTCTTGCCTTTCCTGCGTTACCCAATAGCTCTGCAGTAAGCTATTCTCTTACACAAAATTTGAATGCTACTAGAAACCAATTTCCTAATATGTATGCACCGACGAATATTTTACCGCCTAATTAAATAACCCACGCAAGCGTCCACCAAACCAGCCCTTTTCAACTCACCCCTCGTTACTTCGTTCACAACGACCCAGCCTCCCTCATCTCCCACTGGGTCATACTGCGTTGCACATATTCTTCCAGCATATTCAGTCGTGGAGTCGAACCTTTGCAACATCCATTCGAACATGGGTGAAAAATTGATAAATTCCTTAGACCAGGCATCTCCATATGATGTTTTGCCACCCACTGCCTATCTGTCATGCAGTTCTCTGGCAGTTTGAGTGTTATGCCTGACAGAAAGACTTTAATAATCCATTAACTATAAACGTAGGACTATTGGCATGCAAGATGCACTTCCTCAGGTTTTTCGTTTTATTTCTTAGATCCCAATATCACTGTCGTCGCTGAGATGTGGTGCTCCCATTTTACCCCAAACAGGCAAATAAGGGTGGAATAAGATAACATGTTTTATATGGTTCGTCTCACAGGACGAGGCGGTGGATACATTATTTACCTAAAACAACAGTTTTCCGCGGTCATACTTGACGGGTCAAGTATTTATAAAATCGAAGACTCGTTGTGGTTAATGGTCTATATTGGTTCTCCGGAGTTACTTACAAGTTGCACCTACCGACAGCCTAATGTTACTAGCGATGACTTGACTGAACTTGTAGAGGCAACAAGTCAAGTATCAAACATGTCTTGCGAACACAGGCTAATAGGTGGTGACTTTAACATGCCCAACACCTACCGGGCCTCATCCGCAGTTTCAGAAAGTAAACTGAATTTTTTAGTGCATTTAAGTGAATGGATAGAATCAATATGTCTTATTGCCCCCAGACAGAGCCATATTTTAGATCTCATATTCACCACAGGTATTTCGTCTGTAGGGATGCCCGTTCTAGAAGAATTTTTAGGAATCGGCCGCAATATCCTGGAGTGTCCGTTTGATTTCGATTTAGTTACCAGACCGATAGTTGTATTCTACCGTCAGATCAAGTTCATTGGTTGGATTGCCTTCTTCTCCCTACGAAGATCCCTAAATTGAAATACGTTCTTTCTCGCGGCAGGCCCAAAGGTGGCAACGGAAGAATTTATCAAACATTTTACTTTTTGTATGAACATTCTGGCCCCCGTGAAGTTAAAACGTGTCGATTCGTATGCGCAAGGCAGAATTCTTGCTGCAAAAGTGCTTGACAGACTTAAAGTACTTAAGTCGTTGCACAGCAGAACATTTGATTTCTCCTAAGTAGTGCAAATGAGCAGCATGTTTGGACACAGAACATAAAACGCAACTGCGTCATATAAACGAAGAAAAACTGTGATTTATGTTAGAAGTACCTCCTTACAGTTAGCTACCACTAAACCCACAATTCGTCATGGACCCAATAACATTATAATAACGGTATATTTCTCAACCCATCTGTGAGAACCACGCTCAGGTGAGAGCGGTCAACTATTGGCCATCACGCACAGAGGTGGAAAGATGCCCTTTCATTTGTTTAATTTGTTCACGCTCTCACTTTTATCCAGCATCTTCCCTCTCAGTGGAAAAAGTCGGTTATTAGCGGAGGTTCTGCGTCGCAAACGAAATTCCCGTAACGGTATGGGACGAGTGCTGTTCACTTTATCGCATAAAGATTGCCACTACTGTTAAGTTTCATTACTGGTATTTATCAGTGTTCTTCAATCTTTTGCCTATCTACCTCTATCTTTTAGATCTCCTCTTCGAACTTTTCCCAGTTTGATAGCTTATGTGAACAGAAAATATGGCAGACGTGCATTATATATATATTTTACCTACAGCCTAACGGCAAAAACTGAACGTGGCTGTTATCCAAGAAGCACTTCAGCATCATGTCCAGAAATGGAATCTCGCTAACAGAATCGTCAAACTGTTCGTCACCTTATATCACACGGAGGAGTTGTACATAACACAATATGCTTGGATTCCCTATCACACAGTCCAGATTTTTATCTATCCGGAAAATGGAATTGTTAGCCAAGTTCGATTGACCTGAACCATGAATAATGACTGATCATGCAGTATGGGGTTACATATATCATGGTCGTGTTTTCAACCATTTCTAGGAACAACACTTCATCGACCAGTGTTTACCTGTAATCCTGCAAAAAAGGAGAAATAGTAAAAATATCCTATAGACAAGAAAACTGGAAATGTTGTCATACATAGGATAGGATATCATATGTTTCGTAGGGATCCTCTCACAGGACGAGGCGGCGAGTGCAGTATTTACTTAAAACAGCAGTTTTCTGCAGTCATACTTGACGGGTCAAGTTTCGATAAAATTGAAGACTCGTTGTGTTCTTGTTGAAATGCAATGCCAATAATGTATAGTCGTATATGCCCATTTCGAGGATATTTTCAAAACGCCGCCAAATTAAGCACTTACAGGTTAAGAAATGACATATTTCACCTCAAAAATGACAATGAACGCATTTATAAGACGTGAAAAATGGGCTAACGCCAAAAGTGTGTTGTTTCCGCCAGGATGGTAGAAAACTTCACCACCATACTAATGCTCTTGGCACTTATTCGATATACTACAGTATTCTCATTAAACCTGCCTATTTATAATTGATATGCTTTGTCTGAAATTTCGACTCCAACATTTTGTAATATATTTAAAAACAAGGAATTGCGCCAAAATGACCGTTCACCCCGGGAACGAACTTCAAGCCTAATCCCCGCAGATACGACAATCACCAAGGCTTCAAACGATTACTTTCCATTTTGTCCACTGCTAAATGCAGGCCGCAAGTATTAAAAGCGCAAATGGCTTACAACCCGTCACATCCGCTGAATTTGGTCCGATCGGTCGTTGTCAGTGTGAACTGATAGTCTTAGTCTAACTGACAGGCGGGTTTGATCTCCACGAAGACGGATTTCTCGAGCGCTGTCAGTCCCGGACGTATTCACGAAAAACAGACAACATACCAAATTTAAATCTGAACCGGCAAAACTTTAATTCAGACCTGGTCTAGCCTACGGTTAAAGACCTCGACCGTTGAGGCTTAGGTAGCTTACGGATGGAGCCTCTTCCGAACGTTCGCCACCCTATGGGTGAAGATGAAACTCATACTTCTCTGTTAAATGTCGGCTTGTGGGTCACTATATGGTGCCCACTCAAGTAAGTCAACTTTATCAGATACTGGTAAGTCAGTACGGCCCAATAGGATTTTGAAAGCTTCTACCAATTCTTAGCGAAACCTGCTTCACTCAAAGGGGCATAGGTTGAGGTTTTCCAGCCTGCTGGTGTAGTCTAAGATTCTACTGTATCATGCCAATCTAGTAGCTTTTCTCTGAAAGGTATCAAGACATTGTTGATTTTTCTGTAGGCTTGGACTCCAGGCCTGAATATCACACACCAAATGAAATATAACAAACATTTTATAAAACGGAACCACTACTTCCGGCACTTTAGATGATATAGTTCCCATGAGCTGAAATAACGAGCCTCTTAGGTTCTCCGCCGCTAAATCACACTGCACCGCTGGTGTTAAAAGCGTTCTGGATCAGAATCCCGTGGTCTCTAACTTCAGCAACCTGACTTGTTCCGCTCGAACTACTCACTGTGGGAAGCCGTCTTCCAGTGGACTCTAACGGCCCTTAATCAGATTCTAGCTTTTTTCTGGGTTGAGAGTAAATTCCACTCGGATGACCAATTGTAAAACCTCATCACATCAGGTTGGACAACATCCGGATTTTGATTTCCGACAGTTATCGAGTCGTCATCTAGCATGAAGACGACTGGGAGATGGTCAGATCAATTACCTAAATTAGAAAGACAGAATGCCCAAAACCGAGCCCTGTGGGTCCCCGCTGAAAACACGGCACACTTTTGAGCTTGATCCCCTGATAGTGACTTTGAACACCCTGTTACAAAGCAAATTTGCTATGCGTCGAATGACAACCAGTGTTGTCCGGTAATACTCTAGCTTCAGTAACAGCGGACGATGATTTGGTGACGACGGGTGAAAGTTGAACGAATACCATCTAGTTCTGAGGCTTCATGAGTATTTAGCTCCCGCAGTATTTTATATATCGTGCGGGACCTCATGCCTTCATGAGTCATTCCATCGACAAGTAGAGATTTAAGGTAGGGTTTTTCCGGTTATCCCTTAGGTGGACACCTCAGAATTGCAATACCAAATGTTCCGCCTTCTAATTACTATTGGTAAGCAGGCTGCTGTCGGAGTGATCGAGATTACTTATTTTCGTACGCATAGCTGACTTGATTTGGACATACATGCGGTACCGCTTCGAATCGATTTCCGCACTTCAAGCCAGTTCTCGATCGTAGGCGGCTCAGACGTAACTTTGCGGTTTGATAGTGCGATCCCTTTCACGAGGGTGGGGTAAAAACTCCTATGACTCCTTGTTTTTGGAGGTTAGCCAGGCTCTCTCTTTTCTCCTATGTAACCAACCAATTTTGACTGTCCACCCACGGGGTTTACGCTGTTGGTTGCGTCTGATCAATGAAACGTGCTTTTCTCTGAGACGAAACATATTACGTTCATTCGCTACGTGTAATCGGTAGACTATGAATATTTCTGCTACCTTTAGTTGAAAAATAATGTGTAGCTATTAAAATTGCTGAAATTCTGTGACATGTTGCAGTTCCTGAAATCTCAGAATTATGTTTCCTGGAGATTCTTTTGTTTCAATCTTCCGAAGACATAAGCAAAAAATTTGCGGTAATTCAGTGGCATGGGGATTAAAGGAAAAACAACGCAGAGTCTTATTCTATGTTATTCCGGAGAACTGAAAGTGAGGTATAATGAAAATCGATGTCATAGACGTGGAACCCCTTGCTTTTATTTGAATTTGGACGTAATAAAGCAGGATTGCTTGATAATAGTTTCGAATTGTTGTTGAGACATGAATACTAAGCTTTTTATAAAAATACAAACATGAGGAACGTCTGTAAACCTACTGCAACGTAGGACAATGCACAAAAACTGTACAAGTAAGTCTTGTTTTATCAGTTATATTCGCCATACTTTACCGTTTGTTGGTACTGCTGCTGTTAATTTTCCATGAAATTAGGATGTACACTGGAATATAAACGAGGTGGCCTGCAGATAGAATGTCATTGAAAATCACCCCCAGCTTAGAAGATTACGACACTTATAACAGTGATTATGTAGTTCGCCAGTATTGCTTCAAGGCCGAAACGAGTTGAAAACGGCTATTTAGGCGCGAAAACAGATTTTTCAAATTTACCATAAAATATTAAAATGCATATAACGGGGCAAATATATAGATTTCACCGAGTATAATAGTTGTGTTGTAATGAAAAAATGAGTTATATTTAAAAATGTTCCATATTCACACTTTTGTTGAGAAAAATGTGTAGCCATTTTTGTCAATTAAAGCAGAACGTTGTCTATCCTAAACGAGATTATGTGCTGAAAGAGCTTTCATCGGAATTTTCGTGGTGTAATACATATTCTTATCTTGCAGAAACGCTCAATTTCGCGTGGTTTTGGAGATGTAATTTAGTTTGTAATTTTCGACAGCGTTGCGTTTACACGTGTTAAATCGCCTCGCTCATGTAAGAAGAACACGAGTTGGTAAGACACAAGTATAAAATGTATTGATTGGTGCCGTGGTACAGGCATATAAAGGATGAATAACCAAAGACAAGCGATCAATAACTAATTGTCGAATCGGCAAACACTTGTACACGTGATTGGTTAATTTGTTGCATGACTTATCTGGCATAAGTTAGGACGCGTGATTGCGTGGGTGTGTGAGCGCGAGACTGATTGTCCGATTCCGATCCAACAACACGAGGTATCACATTAATTCCGAATAAAGGCTATGTCGCCAAGATCGTTGGTTAATTATTCACCTGAATTATATGTTCAGCCTGGTTCTCTTATATCATTTCCGGTGGAAAGGTGTCTACGTTATCACCTGGTTGTTTCTACCCACGGTATGGTGCAAACATAGGTAACACTTCCCACTCCATCATTAACAAAGTGCGTACTGTTTTGTTTATTGCTTGCTGACTATGCTTGAATGTAGCTTGCCGTGTGTATGTCAGTCACTGCTCACTTTTCTGAGAGATGTTGACCAACGTTGATGCTCGTTAGTTATCCGAAGTAAACGTTGATTTCCACTTCTACCATTTCAGCTACAACTCTTCTGTCTTCGTATCATGTACGCTTATGATTCCGATGACTGTTGGACTAGGTTTTCGTCGACCGCAGAATTCACTGACGACTGCCAGTATGTTATCGCATTTTTGGCCGGAACTGAAAAAGATCATTATAACCTATTTCCAGCGGTCTAAATACACGTTCATTCTGACTTCTCTCGTGCTCTTCTAATCAACGTTGATCACAGCTTAAGTGAACTGGACGGGGCAGCTACTAGTGCGAACGCATACCACATAATTAGGCGTTGAGCATAGCTCAGGTGAACAGGACGAGCAGCTACTAATGTGAACGCAAATCATTTAATATACTGCGTAATCTGCGGCCGGCTTTCGTTGACCGGCTCCGAGACAGCCTTCTCGTTTGCGCACTTCGTGACCCAAATCTAGTTCTGAAAAATGCAGAACAGTTACCACGACAGCAGTTACTACGACAGCCCCATCATCGCACATACCCTAACCACCAGGGTTGCAACTTCGTATTCAAAACTTGATTTAGGTCACGAGTTGTGCAAACAACTATCGGTGGAAATGTGAACCGTGTGGGCGACATTATTCCGTTCGCAAAGATTCCGTATTTGGAAATACCCGTTTTACGCAGAAGGAAGCATTCACAATTTCGCTACACAGGGCGTTCTAGAACAGCATAACATTCACGGCGTTCATGGTGATCGGCCATGGGAACAGACGGAATACGTTCAACTCACTATTCCCCATCTGAAGACATGTTCGAGTAAGCCGATTATGTCATTCAATTCTTTCGCTTTCAGCCGATCACCATAATAATCACGGACGGATGGAGAGCCTACAGAGCTTTGGATGAAATAGCTCAATACAAGCACTGGAGGATCAATCATTCAAATAACTTCATGGATCCTGAGAACAGCATGATGCACGCGAAAAATACGGAAAATCGTTGGTCCTTTGCCAAAAAGCCCTTTCATGCAATATCTGAATCAAAAGAACGGCAGTTCCAGTCACACCTTCAGGAGATCTGTTGGCGAAAACGAAATTCTGGAAACATTATCGGCAAACTGCCGTTAACCTTACCGCATACGGAAATGTTGTTAATTATATAATATGCGTCGACTTTATTGCACGCGTTGGTTATTCAGATTCACATGTCTTGCTCTCAGATTGGTTGCTGCTCTGTCCGGTTGACTTAATCCATGATCAACGCCTAAATATCCCGCATTTATTCACCTTAATAGCTGCTCCGTCCAGTTGACTTAAGTTATGCCAAACTGTGCTCCATGCTTAGACACTTATAACTGCCCCGTCCATTTGTCCTACCTTACGAGTTAAGCCAAACTGCACTCCACACTTAGACACAAACCGGCTCCGTCCACTTGTCTTACCCTACCAGCTATGGCAAACTGTACTGCATGCTTAGACACATAACTGCTCCGTCCATTTGTCCTACCTTACCAGTTATGCCAAACACGTGGGCGAGTGAAGTCAATGGGGACAAAAACGTGGGAATAGAATCTTGAATTATGTATTCGATAAGTGTGGATAAATCTACAAACATCCCCTGCTTTTTTCCAGCACAGAATGTAGCCTTCGGTTTTCATGTGTCGTGGATGTCCTTCCGGATGATTGAAACAGTGCATCAGATGAAGTCTTCATCACCAGGTTGTTCATAGCATCTGATATCTACAAGGAATCTGTGTGCACGCATATGAAGGAACTTATTCCCTTCAATTATATCAACAGGATAATCGTTCCAGGTGTTGTTGATTCGCGCTTTCTTCAGTCAGTGTGCAAGTGGTACACTGCTAGCGGACCGGTTTAATTCGACATCCGTCGTGGTTGGTATGCAAGAATTGTTTTCCATAATCACCAGGTGAGTGCGAACAATGGCTGAAGTAGACGGGACTAGAAAAAATAAGGAGTCGAAACGTGCAGTTACCAGGCGACTGAGGTTGAAGCTGTTTTCCACAGAATGGACGCTCGTTTATGTCTGCCATTTGCATACATTTGGAGTCAGAAATAGGCTGATTGGCCCCACAAAAATATCTGTCCATCTGTACAGGGTCACTGCAGTGTTCACATGGCAACCCTGATTTAGGCTTCTTTACCCACCTCGGTTGCACACCGCTTGCAGCTGAGCACATGGTGAAGTCCTTTGAAGGTAAGCCAGTCTTAGCACGTTCCACTATCTTACTCCCAAAAGCAATGGTGCTGTTAAAGTAAGTTACCGCCGTGCGGTTGTTGAAGTCGTGCTGTGTTTCAAGTACATGATGCAGGGCTTTATAGTGACGGCTGAAACTGACTGCAGCAAACGGCCGAAGCTGCGGGCCTACCAACCGTCGACTTGGCGAGTTGTACCCTGCCAGCCACTGCCCAAGAGTGGGGACGTGACCTTCGTAATCATCATCATCATCATAGACAGCAATACATCAGTGGTTCACACTGATGCTTAACTGCTATACAACCATGAAGAAACAAACCATGTTTAGGAAGAGAGAAAAAAGAGAGAGGGTAGGGGACCCAACCCCTAAAAATAGCTACGTCTACCTTCGTTAAGAGAAATGAAAACTACAAAATGTTTCCGAAACACCGACAGATTGTGTATGCATGGCAGCCGCATTGTGCGGTAAAGTGTTTATTCGAATGTGCCCTTAACGCTATCCACGAAGGAAAAGTCGCCATCACGTTGCACACGAAGCTGCAATGTTCAAGGTGATTTATAGAGAACCGCTTACCTTGTACTCAGATACTGCATTGAAAGGGGGTCGTGAAGCCCGTTCTTTCAGAAAATTTTGGACAAGGTGATTTGCGAATGTGGTCATTATGTGAAGAATGCTCTTCACGTACCAGTAGACATCCACAACCTGACGACGATCGCACCCATAGATCGCTTGTATTTCGTACTCTCGCATCAGCCACTCACTGTGAATTCATATTCTCTGGATGGCGACGACCAGGAAGTCTCTTGGGTGTGACCTGTTCTTCAACCGTACGTTTGCGTTTTCTAGAATACTATTAGTTCGATTGCCAAAGTGGACAACATTGCTTTGCGCATGAATAGCCCACTTTGGCTTAATGTACAACCAATGGCACAACAAATAATTTAGAAACTTCCTATGCATATATCTGTTGCCGTTATCCCGCATAGTGCGCACCACACCTATCGCGCTAATCACCGACAGCACTTCTTCGAACATCTCCCATGTCTCGTGACCAATCTTACATAACAGACTCGCTTGACATTGCGGACTTTAACCCGCGGTGGATGTTTCCAACGTCAGCAGTTATGATGTACTTCCCATAAACATCCGCCACATACTGTTCAATGTCAGCAGTTGGTGTATTGTACTGGAGCAGACTCCTGCATTCGTTCAATTCACCGACGATGAGTCCATGATTCTTAGGATGAGAATCATATAGCATATATGTATATAGTTCCAACTCGAAGGAGCTCACAGCCAGATAGGCATCTCGTCCTACCACACGAAATCGTGACCTGCAATATGTGTCACGTAAACCGATTTGTTAAGACTAACAACAGTTAACCCACTAGACACGTCGCACACCCCTGCATACATTCCTACGCCTGTTGTACTTCGTACAACGACAATAAATCTGCACGATTTTCAGGAAACCATATCAACTTACCTTATCGCACTTCAAAGCAGTTTTCGATCTACGGCTCGTTCCACGAACACAAATAACGCACACATCGTCCAAGTACCTCTGAAGACACTCCTGAAACTGTGAGAAAGTGTGAAAGTCGCAATATAATCCATCTCCTACTAATAAATAATAAACAACTGGAAATATAATAACAAACAAATGACAAGCATGAAAAAATAAATTGAAAACAAAGCCAACATTCTTGTGTTTCCATTGCCACGTGCAATCGACCACAACAAAAGCAGCCTTAACGATTTTCGAAAAACAATTACGATGAGGTGGTCTTCAATTAATGGTCAGTTGAAACAAAAACATATTAGTCCATGATGCTTATTTAGACGGCTCCAATTTCTGCGCCAGATACCGAGCTATTAAAACGATTTTTCCCAGAAAAAATTTTGTCGAACACGATAGCCCAGAAACTCACGATCAACAATCAGCATTCACGACCGTAGCTGAGGGATGACTCAAGTCCATCTAAGGTCAAACTGTCGATTTCAACTCTCTTAAAGTTGCATATAAACGCGTAGTTTAACGATTGATATCTGATGCAGAATGCAAAAGTGATAGACATGTGACCACTTTTCCAAAGTGGAACACCCATAATAAATTAAGTGACTTGCTCAGTCAAACGGCGAGTTACGTCTCACGCGTTGAATCAGCACGATGTCGTGGAGGAAGTGTAATGGCTATGTTTCCCAACTTCCTACGCAAGCCGACTACTTCTCCCAACCGAATTAAGCAGCGTCGAAGTCTCCGAGTATTAACAAGGGAGTGTGGTTTGGCCGTAATGATTCTAACAAGAAATATTTGGTTTGTTCCGAAACCTCGCAGGGTCCTTTTAGCTTAATGCTCGTTGATACCACAGTTCGGCTGCCATTCAGGAGGGGTATTCCTGATTATCAGTAGATGGTAGCAGATATCATACCCACATGTCTACATCACTATCCTTTATACAATCATCAGAATAATACAAACATTAGAGTAACGTGCAAATCGAAATCAGGTAACTTAATCAAGGGTAGTAACCGAGATCTAATTATAAACTCATTCACTAGAATACCTATTGCTTTTTACCCATAAATATAAGTGGCCGCATTTTGTTTAAATTCACTACAACTTTAAATTGCATAGTGAGACGCTGTATTATTTTTAAAGCGGAAAATGTCACGCGATTCATCAGCAGATCGTCATCACATTCCGAAGTCTACTTTTGAGGTGTACAGGTCAGAGGGCGACTCACTTTTAGCGAAAAAAAAATTTAACGAGGCCATAAACTGTTATACTCATGTGAGAACATAATATTGTCTCGGATTTAATCGCTAATAAAATTAGGCTCTTGAAGGAAAAGAAAACGATCTACATTGTTTATTAAAACGATCTTTGTGTCACAGCTATCTTGGAAACATTGAAAAAGCGCTAGAAGATTCTGATTCAGCGTTGAGCGCCTGTCCTGATCACTACAAGGTATTTTAGTTTGACTTGGTGTGATTTTCTCGAAACAACAAAGGCTCTACTTCAAAAAGCTGAAGTACTTTATAATAAGGGAGAATTCGAATTTGCGCTAGTTTATTTTCATCGCGGTCACAAAAAAAGACCTGAACGTCACGAGTTTCGTTTGGGTATTCAAAAATGTGAGGAAGCTATCAGAAATTCCCTCGAAGGTAAGTGTTTATCTTCTTTAGATTTACTCTTTTTTTTACATTTTTTCAATTGAGATGAAGTTCTTTCACTGAATACGTAAACGTTTGTTTGAATCACACGCTCACCTGAAGCCATTCGCCCAACCAAAACATCCCGCCTAACGTATCTTACTGAGACATCGAAGGGCTCGCAGTGGATCATAACATATGGTTATGGTTAATTTTTACTCAGCTTTGTCCTCCTTGATATTCAAGTCTGTGATATGATTGGTTGTTTTCGGGGAATAATTCTGTGGGTTCCTTCGGAGGTTTAACTAAGTCGTTCACCCAGGTACGAGTGTACCGGACGCAAAATGTGAAAAATCTGTTGAGAGGATAGACCGAATACTTATTACGCGATATATACAGAGAGTCCCTTAATTATAGTGATAGAACCAGTACCGACACGTTATTTATCTAGAGAGGTTAGAGACCGGCCGTCGACGAGCGATTAAACCAGAAGGGTGTGTTATACGTGTGCGTTCGGGTTTGCATCACAGTCACATGGCCTGTAGACAAGGAATCGGACAACATGCATCATGCGAACTTTCTTAATAGCCTAGATACAATATACAACTGTTGGTTTTAGAACTGTTTCACACATCATACCGCAGGCAGGCCAGTAAAATCTCTAGGTCGCTACAGAAAAATTCCTCCGAAGGAGGAAGGTGAACAACGTGCAAAGAGAACAATGAAGTCCTGACATACAAACGGATCGATACAGTTGGCAAATGCCAATGGAATGAGAGTGAGTTGAGTGGGTGAACGTTGAAAAAATAATTCCAGTTACATTACAGGTCTGGTTAAATGACCCAAAAGAGCAATGCAAACCGAAATTGCCACCAACAAACTGCAATTTATGCAATAAAGCCATGGTTTCACATGCGCATTAGATAACAAATCTTTGGATGGGAGAACGTTTTATCAAAAGTTCGACTTACAGCATAATTGTGTTAAAGTAGGCAAAAATGGAAATTGGGTCACTTTACACACATTGGCTGGTATCACTTAATAGAATGCGCAAAACTTAACAACGTTAAACTAGAATAAATTCGCTGAAAATAACCAAAACAGTACTTAATTAACTTCAAGGTTTCAATTATTTCCTTCACTATACTTTATTGCGTACGTGCACTAAATTAACGTTTCCTCAGGTACACGCAATAATACCAGACGCGAAATCAAAATACAGGTAATTGTGGAGATCGCAAATATATTGTACAATAATTACAAATGGCCTCGATCAGCGCTAAATGACACCGATACGCGAAATAGCTTGGGAGACTGAGGGTCCGACCGCCGAGCGCGCGAGCAAGCCGGAAGAATGTGGATGGCGTCCTTGATGCGCATAGGCCGACAAGCATACAAACAAGTATGCGCGATCGCATGCGTCAGACAGACGGCAGACAAAGATCCTTAAGGTCCTATGTACAATGTGCGTTAAGATTTTAGGAAGGATTTTACACATCGTACAGCAGGCAGACCGGGGGTATCTCCAGGTCACTACAACACTGTAGGAATCTTACTACACAAAATACGCTGGCTTAACATTGATATTTTGCGTGTGGTTTCGATTCTCTTACCGAGGACCCACTAAAACCCTAGTGAATAACGTGTGTGTGTATCACTTGGGAATTAATAAAACCATTTCGGGCTCGGAGAGGAAGTTGGGCGGTATCTGGCTGGAGAATGAGATCAAGGTATATTGCGAGCCTGTTGCAACCAACCAAAGCTTTTGCCTATTAGGATGTCCAAGTTGTGCTAAAACTAATAAGCCCTGGCATACAACTTCAGTATCCTTTTCCAAAGCATTCAGAGCTTTCCAACACACCTCAGCAAGTCAAAACATCCAAAGTAGGAAAATTATATTTCGTGCTTCTTTATCGGTCACTTAATTTGTAAATAAACTCATTGATGCTTTTGCAAAAACAATAAAAATCGACAGCAAACATTTATAGAAAGCCAGGGGAAAAAGAGTGAACAAAAACGTTAAGAAGTTCGAGAAAGCATAATGTTAACAAAATTAGGCGACTAACACAGCATCGAAGATGCACCAAAAGCATGGCAAAACAAAACTGAATAGAAATTCCTATAGTCTTTAATAATGGAATACTCATTATCTAGCACATCATGAACCATCAAAAATGGTGAACCGTGCGTTTTCACTTTTGAACTGCACAGTACAAATTTTATGGATGTCGCAGTTAAAATTGCAATACATCAAAATCGCATTGGAGTACGCTTGAAAGGAGGTTCAGTCAGCTTTTTCCAATGACACGCTCATCAGCCAGCGCATACTTAACACTTAATTATAATTAATATTTAACATTATTACGAGTGTGTAGCATTTACTATTATCATAAAGTTAACTAACTTCGTCAGTGATGCCTACCAGCATGGGAAGAATCGTGCTAGACTTCACAAACGTGCACCCACGATCATATGCACATGTCGTGGTTGTGAGTTGCATCAATTTTGATTCAGTCTCTACAGTTTGTTCAATATATTGAGGGAACTTCTATACCATACGTACATTGTTACGTAAAAATGGAAACTAGCCAATATGAGCCCTCTTGCTATGGATGCAAAATAAACAAATTCGTATCGAATTGTCTCGAGCTAAAGATGCGATTAAAAAAATAATCATCAATTACAGCGAGATAACTGAAAGACCATTACAATTACTTTTACCTAGATGTCACACAGTTTATCAGAAACCGTTCTGAAAGCCATTATTTTCATCCAGTCAATTGTACCATTTGTTCATTACCGTCACCTGGCGTTCGGCAATGTGTCATTTGGCCCATACGTACGTTGCCGACTATAGCTACATAGTTGCAGTACATGTACGTAGGAAATTGTTTGAGACGTTCGAGATCACTCAAAGGTCTATGAGTCTAAATTGATGTGTGCAAACCAAAACTATCAAATAAGTTACTTGACGACCTAGGTTGTGCAATTTTACTCCATTATTTTTAGTTAAAATTTATTACGTAATGCTGTTGTTCTTCGGAACCGAAGAACGAGTTTTAACTACGGTGTGCATAATTCATGTTATCGAAGAGTCTTCTACGATCCAATATGGGTAGAGCGTGAGAGAAAGAGAACCAGGTATAACCACCCTGTTCAGTCCAAATGGTTCATGAGTAAAAACGGTAGACGTTCATTTAACCTTACCACGGACCGTTCGATTTAAGCCGATACCACTACTTATCCGAAAGACCAAACCATCACGGTCTTATCAAATATATAAGTGGGCTTTCTCAAGCTAAAAGTTGGTTAAATCGGTGTGAAGTGATCATCATACAGTAGCCGTTCCGATTACTCAACCAAAACAACAAAGCTCACCAATCCACATGAAAGCGCACTCACATTGCAGGGAACAGTGTTACAGGGGTACACTTAAATATCGCTATTAGAAATTGCGGATGGTCTTTTTACCACTTTACCGGTGTTGGTTATGTATGTCTTAATGAGGACAACCACCAACTTTTTATTCTATTACCATCAGCGTTTGGATCCATCAGCTACCTTCTGAAGTTATCTCAAAAGCGAACAACGATATCAGTATAACCGCAGATTGGGATAAAATATGGTGACAACCGATCATTAAATCATCTACTAACCGCGAATTTTGAAAATAAAATCTAACTGTTACATCATGCACAACATATGCAAGATGATAAAAGAGCATTCAAACAATACATAAAAGAATCTAAAACTAGGGGTGCCAAGGGAGACAAATGGGCGGATAATGACCCTTCGATATTTCCTGTCATATCACACTACAACGCACGCGTCGAAGTTCAGGGACGTCTAATAAATTTCTAACCCACTAAGCTACCAATTCCGCTCTAGAAAATATCAATAGAGTGCCAAACATTAGAAAACATAGGGAGAGAAAAAGATAAACGACTTCCATACTGAATCAACCAAATTTCCGACATCTGAAAACCGATGGCCTGAGCAAACGCTGTCAATTATAACAATGCGTGCAATGGTAGTGAGATAATACGCAAGTGAACCTCAGAACTGCGGCAAATAAAGATACATCAAGAGGAGCTAAAAAATATTATTCACATGGAAACAACTGTCAAATAAATGAGTAGCATCAGGTCTCTGGAGTTTGTCAAGAGTAACGTTTGTAGAGAGATCACTTTATCGCACGTAATCGCAATGGTTCACAAAAATAAAGCGTACATATATTACGAAATGCGTTTCAAATCTAAGAAAGAACGAAATTTTCTAATCAAGGAAATTTGGTACCAATCAGCGCGGTCACTGTTGTTTTATCAGATACAACAGGCGTCACATCTTTAACACGTGTTGCCAGTATACATCAACCCTCAAAATTTGCATGGTTTTCCAAAACTTACTTATCTACAAGTTTTATGCGAGTCATGACCCTGACACCCCTGCTTTTTTGTCGACAAGTTTACTGCCTGTTTCTTTGGGCAAACAAATTGATCGTGCACCTTCCTCAGTTTTACGGCTGTTTTTTATACAGTATATTTTGCGAGTGTAGCTGTTGATTGACTTTAACAAGTGCACTCTTGCTAAGCGTCTGAAACTTCATAACCTCCTTCTGAAGGCCAATAACACATAGCTTCCTCCAAAGAATCCTTTATATTTTAACAATATCTGATGGCCGTGTCCGTGTGGACAACACTGAGTTGCATTATCATCAATTGAACGTCATATGACAGCTTGAACAAAACTTTTTCACTGTGAAGGAGAAGTATAATAGGAGAAGCATAACAAGTTTCACCAGCGCCAGTTTACCTTGACGAATTTTACTGAGTTCCACATGGTCTTAATTGAAGAAGCTGTGCTGTTCTAATCAGTAAGCAAATTTATGCCAGATCCGGCTTTAGATTATGCAGCGATTTAAGTGTCGCATAAAAACGTAGATTAGCATTCGAGAAAATGAAGCAGTTCTTTATTCTTGTCAGCCATGATAGTGCGAGGAGGCAGCTGAGCCAGTATGGGTAGTCTGAGACTATTCTTACGTACTGTTGCAAGTCAGTAACACTTGCTACGGCAAGCATACTCCTTAATGTGAGTTCATTGTCTAATGATCGTTGAGGCATTCTGATAACAAACCATAACTCTGGTCTCCAACGAAATGTCGAGTAAATTAATCATATGTGTATGCTTCCGGAGCAGGCAAAACATGCTCTCCTAGAGACTTTATCTGTCGGGATGCGTCACTATTCACAGCCTCGAGCATAATCAAACAGTATCCGAACCTGTTCGACTACAAATGTGACCAACCAGCAGTGAGTGTTAATCAAGTGCTATAAAAACAAGGCAGCGTCTTTGGTGTTGGCTGAGGTTGTATTGAGCTCAACCAGTGGGCGACCCCCGAGTTTAGCAGACAATACTGCGGTTGTGACTTCAGACCTGAAGATAAAGGACGACTTCAAGAGTGCAATTTTGCGAAGTCCACGTACACTCCATGTAGGTTGGGTCACATACTCTGTGTGCTGTCGGAGCATCTACTGCACCGCACACTGTTCAAAGTAACTGTTGATGAGTGAAGAAAATCGCAAGATAGCCGGCTACTGAAGTGATTACGAGCTATAAGACTCTCGATTGCCCAGGGTGACTACTGTCAGTAAGGATCGCCTTTCAGGTTGAAGATTTTGCAGCTCTCCACACCGCTGATGCAGGTAATACACAAAAATGAAAACGTAAAAAATGACACGTCTGTATCCAGAAAGTTGTTAACTCTTTTACACTTCCCGCATTCTAAAATACTTTTCCTTTCCATTACTTTTATTCTCCGTTTTACCCTTTCTTATGCATCAATACTTTTATAACTCCTCTGCTTTAGGGAACACCGTCTGGCCCAAAGACAACACGGTCGAAATATCCGGGAATATGATAAAAACTAAGAGTGACAATCATGATCATAACGAAATATCCAAAAAGCTTTCAACAATGGTAGGATAAGTGTTAAAACTCCGCCGGGTACACAAGCCTGACGCATGTAAACAACCACAAAAATGGTGTGCTTTCAGTAGATGCTGAGCATTTAAAACATGCCAGTTATGTCACATCAAAGATTACAGCATTATAGGACTAAATAGGATCATGGGGTGGAATGACCTTCTAGACATTTACTGTAAGTCCACTTGCCATCCGTACTGATTGGTGTACTCTCCTAATTGTTAGATTAACAGCAGAAGTGATTTACAAATAAGGCAATAACTCAAACCACCAGTCCTGTTGTTGACAAATTGTTTTGAAGTGCAGCATTTTCACTCCCATAAGGTTAAACGACAGCAACTACAAAGATTTTGATTTACCATCTTCTTTACGTCATCAAAATAGTCTAAAACGCCGATATTTCCTGCACAGATAAAATATCGGGATACCAGGGTGGAGAGATGGGTGTTAGTACTGAGAATAGTGACAAAAAGGCAGTAGAAAGTTGAAGCTTCGAGTTCCTGCATGCTTTTTAAATAAAATGTTCAGAAAGCCTGGATCACGGTTTGCACATCGTCACTGGTTGCAAACGTGTGACCAGCATAAAAAAAACAACAACAAGATTTAAAAGGAATTGCTAATAAGAGAAACTGAGTACTGCTGACAGCTAAACCTGTGAAAAACAAAGATTACTAGTCAGCTGTTTTAAACAGATAGAACTGTCAGTTGATAGCTGATAGTTGAGGCCTCGGTATACTTGAAAATTTAGAATTCATAAACATTACTTTAGATCGTATATGACAACGCAATACTGCTGTTGTGACCTACTGCTAATAAGCGTTTTGCGATGGACAGAGGTGAGTATTCAAATCTGGCGGATGAAATAACACATCCCTCAGCTATCCTCGGACATACGTCCTTACTCTGGCTTTCAGCGTTCTTTCTGTTCTACCGGTGGTAGCATTCTATTAACTGTTAGAAAAATCAGTAGGCAGAGTGACTGAGGAAGAGCGCAGGAATTCATTTTTCAAAGGAGAGAACAGAAAACTTAGTCGTTTATGAAATTAGACCGACTTTTGATGAGCTACATGCCAGTTTCAACGTGTTACTCATAAACAGTTTCAAAAGCTTTCAAAACTGTCATTTTGAAAATGGCGTTTGATGTGGACAATCTTTTTAACAATTCTCAGTCTGTTTTCAGATAAACATCTCGGAAGATTGTTAGTACAATGGGTTTTGTTTGAAACTGCTTGCCCATCCTGTAGTTTATCCTCGTGGCATATTACTGAAGCTCGGTTAAACAGTACACGTAATAATAATTTTTACGAAACGGGAGCAACACAAAATTTTACGTACTGTCCTTGCCTTGTCGGCCTTCGGTACACTCACCACTTAATTAATCCATTTGAACAGCGTCTGAACAAGATGTTAGAGAAAGATAAGGTGTTCTGCCAGTCTTATACAAATATTACTGAGAGACTTGGGTGAACAGAATTGAAAGCATGAGTTGGTTTTTTACTTTTCCACTATCTTTTTCAAGCAAGAAAGTATCGTCTATATGTGGCTTGTACAATCTCATTTTGAGTACCACTCACGAGATTGCTTGCTTAATCTTAGCCATGAACGCCTGCTAAAACGAAATCGAGTGGGCTACCAATGTTTACATTGTCCGTCTTTAAAGATGCTATTTTCTGACGGAGACAGTTGCCTCGATGAAGCAGAAAACACAGATAATCAATTAAGTGAGATGTTAACATTTCAGTTTACTCTCACTAGCATCGAACATAAAAGCAGCATTTTTAAAATCCAAACTGCATCGTTACGTCATATCATTGATTTTTCTTGGAATTTTATCTCCGGGCAGAACGTAAGCCTATGTATTCCGTTAGAATCTCTTAATGATATCATTTGTGTCTGTATAGAAAACATGTCTTTTGGATCCGAAGGAGTAGATCGCTAACAAATCGATGCCACAGTTCTAGGTAGACCCTGGGGTATCGTGTTGGCAGATGGGTTAATGAGAATGCTTAAAAGAAAATGTACTAGGACAATGTTTCGTGTGTTGCTCTACAAACGTTGCGCGGATTCCGTGACACTTTTTACCAACGGACAGTTTGTTTTCTGCTTCAAAATGACTTGATCTCAATTCACAGTTACTTGATTCTATTAAACATTCCTATCCCTGAAAGTCCGAAAGAAACGTTGCGTCGGTCTGTATTGTCATTTTACATGTAGCAGGCAGTATGGACCGTTCTCTGACTTTTCACTGATCGTTTACGAACGGGGATTATATGAGTCCTTATTTTATAAATCCAGGAACATTTATACTACAAGTTGACTGAAGAACGACGAGTAGCTTGTTAAAAAAGTTTGTTTATAAAGGTTATCCGGAAGAATTCTTAAATATCAGCAGTAAGATGAAAGCACCAGAAGTGGTAATTTGCAATGTGGAGTATGAGAGCATATTTTTGCAACTAAACTTTAACAGCAGTCACCCAAACTGACATCAACGTTGCAACGCATCCATCCAGTTTCTCAGTTTGGCATTTTCTGAGGCGCAAAGATTCGGCCCATTCTAACAGCGGTATACATTTAACCAGTCAGTCTATCTCTCACTTGATACACCAATTCATTCACAGATGCACTGATGCTTACATAAGCAAAACCGATCGATACGTCCTTAAACGTACGACGTGGCGCATTCCAAAAAGGTTATTAATTGGAGCGCCATTGAAACAGCCCACTGGCTGTAGATGACTTGAGGAACTCAACACTGGTCACCTAGTCGACTGGGTCAAATTGTTTAAAGTGCTGTTACCCAACTGTACCTCACAAGTGCTAGGGATTAGTGAAGTAGTGCCGATAGGTTAGTTTTGTGCGAACAAAAAATAGTGAGATGCACATTTCCTGCCGTGGAAGTTACCAAATATCTAGTAAGAGGAAGTTTGTAGCTTTTTGGTTAGCTCCGTCCACTCGTTGTTTGTATCATCCATATAAAAGCCGCCAGATTTATGTTAGCGACTGATAAGAACAAATTGACGTTCTACCATCCTACGACACATTTCTTCTCTCTGTTTTGAAGGAGTTCAACTACTGGTAAGAAGGCTGTAAGTTTTGATAAGTCTGAATTGAACGCTACTCAAAATTGATCATAGCTTTCGTGTTCCAGTTCACTTTCGTTATTAATTCATATACCTCTCAGCTTGGGAGTGATGTATAAGTCGTGGGGTCATCGAATAAAGGCTACATGACAGTTATTGTATCTCTTCTAGAAGCGGTCGGGCAAACTCAACGTTAGGTCCAAGTAACTGTGGTTGATGGTTTGCAAACAGTAATTCAGTTGTGCCTAGACAATGCCAATACTTCAGTGGTCAGTATGGTTTCTTCATGAAAACACGGCCGAAGTTCAGACCCCGGTTACGGCAAGAATATGCACTACTGGTGGGAGTTAACATAAGAGGTACTTGAGTAAGGCATGTATTTTGGAAAGGGTTTGGTGAAAGTCTATTCATATAAACTAATTATTGAATTTTGCCTCTCGAAGTGTTGGTATCGTGAAAAGACCGCATGGACCTGGGAGAAAATGAACACTGGAAATGCTGCCGCCGAAAGGTAGAATAATAATGCGACTTCACGTACACCTTGACAATGGCCATCAACTGACTTCGTTCCGTTAACCCAAAACAATTAAATATGGGTTTTGTGTCACTTAACGTACTGCTTATTTAAAACGCAAGTAGCTAAAACTTAAAAATATCTACATTATTCAAATGCAGTACTCACACTTCCCGAAAGGTAAGCTTGTATATACCGTGGTAGTAGAATATACTTAGCGTACAGTGCACTGTAGCAAAGACACAAAGACATTACAAAGGGTGTAGACTGTCAAAGAATATACTTGCTTAGAAAGAAATATAAGGCAAAATTTTCACTGACAGCTTGTAAAGTTCATGGCATTCTGTTCAACTAACAACAACTACTCCGTGAACTTCGTTGTGGTCATGCGACTGTTCAATCGTTTTGACATCATGGTTGTATTGGTGACAATTCTCTGTGCTACATTTATTATCCGAGGGGGAATGGATGAGTAGAAGGTACAAAAGAACACATGGTTGAAGTTAAATCGACACAATTAGTAAACGATGTGTAGCAAATGGGAAGTAACAGAAGATCCACGTGTTTTTAATGTTTACTTGGTGTTGTTGTGCAATAGCATGGTTGTTTTGCAAACGAACAGTTACGGATTCGCTTATGTGTCACTTCACAGACAGTGATCAATGAAAATGACAATCAAAACATGTCCAGCTCACGTATGTTATGGTGCATGTTTATAGCACTACATTTCACTCACGATAGCGATACACACTTGTCACTGCAATATAAAAAATCTGTATGATACACCATCATCACAGATGCATTTGCGGGAATTCTGTTTGAATTTTCCAGAGCCATATTCGTTTTTTGTTTATCTGAACTTCCACCGGCACTTTCAAAACATCCCGGCAACCAAAGTTATGTGTACTTGGACGTATTTATAAGTATTTGAGTCCTTTTCATAGTATGACATAAAACGAGAGAAAAACTTAACTCCTCCTGTCTGACTTACCTATTAGAAATGTACAATTTAGGCAGAGCAAACATACAAGTAAACCTGAAAGGAAAGCATGCATTATTAAAGTGCACATTGTAGGTCACCACCATACATTTTGAGCTGAGGTCCTTATAGCCAGCTTGACCCCTTACTAGAAGTGGTACAGGTGTAGTGATTAACGTAAATAAGTGATGTGTGTTGTTGTTGTTTCAACTGAGGTCGACGTTAACAAGTGTGCCGTGTTGATGAGACCTACAAATGCCGACTTATCTTCACATAAGACTCGATTGTTCGTGTGCAGGATATATATACCTTTATCTTAGTTATTTGGGTTTCAGGCTGGGAACCACAGAAACCGAGCTACATGAGTTTTTGGTCCATTGTGTTTCAGTTAGAATTTAGTCCTCTTCTCATAAATATACAATAGATAAGCAGCATTGGGAATCATTGATATAAATCGGTTTGTGAGTAGATGATGTTGGTGGTGGTGATGATAATAATGAGGATGACGATGACGGTGAATCTGTGGTCGAGATTAAATCCGGAAGAAATAGAAGTGTTTGAGATAAGAGAGATGGTCACTAGTTTATTGGTTTCTTGCGTGGATAAAGTTGTAGACTGCTGTACAGGGTTTGCTTTTTACTTTGTGATTGTCTGGCAGTTAGGCGTCAATGAAAACCCTTGATGTACTACTATCTATTGTAGTGACAACGATGATGTGTGAAACTGATTTAAACTTAGGACGGAAATCCAATCCTGGCTCATGTGGCATAATACAAGCACATCTCAGTGGGTAACAACCAAATAGAGAGTTGACCAACGGCAAAAATGAAATATCACACACGGCTTTAATCAGCCGATGGCTCCATAGTCAGAAATGCTAGTGTTCCTCTCAATCATCGGTTGATGAAGCTGTTAGGACAAACTTGATTGAGGTATTCCAGGTTGGATGTACCTAGACATCGAATCAATATTGTCAGCAAATCTAGTGAAACTATTGATTCTGCATGTTGAACCGATTACCCTTGAGGTGGTGATTTTTGGTGAGCACAAACACATCTTTTAACGGTTGGTGCAATAGAAAGTGGACTTCATATGAAAAGGTTAAATCACCCCTGACAAGCTAATAAAATGTATATCTTTTAGTAGATAAGGATGACAAGCTTTAACCAAAGGTGCAACGCGTCAGTGAATTAGATTGCATAAAAAACATTCAAGGTGATACTTGTCGAACATTTCAGGAGCTGAGTCAGGTACAAAGTGAGCCTTCTCGAACACTGAGACATTCATCGTTCGAGACGAGTGCTTTGATATCTTTCTGGTTGTCAGGCATCGCAAAATAGAGCTGCCGCTACACTTAGGTGTATTAATGAGAAGCATTCACAGCCCGTCGATATACAGCGCGGTCGATAGTTGTCCAGTTGCGATATCTTCATTATGAGTAAAATCACCAACAGTGTTCATTATCTGAAACCGCATAAAACAGTGCTATCAATGAAATGCCAGTCAAGGATGACTTCGTTGATTTTTTACAATAAGTCGGCGAGCTTGAAATCAACAAGCTGAAAAAGCATATGTTCACTGTTTGTCTACCTAGAAGGTTTCTATCACAGGAATACATTATCAGCTCGGCTGAACGTGCTCTATATTCCTATGACGTTAAGGTTTTCCAGTCTCACTTTCGCGTGCCCCGATAACACATTTCCATGGCTAGATTTCTGTTCAAAGAGATGTACGGTGTCTCAGGTTATGAACAATAACTCTGATAAGATACACACTACAGTGCGACGGAAAATGAGAATGAATTGTGCGGAGGCCTCTTAATTGGATCATTGAGAAGAAATAGCGGACAACCATGCAGAAAACGGTACTGCTGCAAACCTGTATGCGTTGGTGGTAAAAAAGAATATACAAATGAAGACTGAGGTGAAGAAAACTCGTCGACAGGGACAAAACAGTTTAGGAGAAATGTATTCACCACGTTGATCAATTCCACATAGACAATCATGTTCAGTTGACAACTATTGAAAATTACCCAGACTATTTTCATATGGGTGGAGATATTAGCAGCAGGATCAAGTTACTAGTAGAAAAGAGATAGAGAAGGGAAAGGCAAAGAAAGAATTTACGTGTAGTTAGGAGTAAACAGTTTGGAGGTTCATCTGTCATCTACACAGCTATATACTATATACAGTCAAATGGAAACATTCATGCAGAAATGAACTAAGTGAAACCTAGCACCTACACACATACCGGTTTCAGTAGACACTACACAGAAGGGTTATGAAGAAACCACCATTTTGAAACCATGTGGCCAGTGCCATTAACTGGTTACAGTCACCCGTGGTAAACGTGCACCATAGACAGACAAACACTGATATGAATAATTTTATAGGCTGTGAAACCATTAGGTTTTGACTGAGATGCTTTCAGAAAACTGCATGTGCAATGGAAAACTATTCCTAACTGAAAGTAAAACAATCAACACATCTGTAATTACTTCATATAAGGTAGTTGTTTGTTATATCATCAAGTGTATAATTCACAGAACCTTCTGTTTACAATGTGGGTACAAGCTTAAGTAAAACGGATACATTTAGTATTCACCAAAGATAATTACAGAAATGAAGGCCATCTGCAAGCCCGCTAAATTTCTGAGGGGGGAGGGGTGGATCGATAAACTTGTTTTACCATAAGGATTAGGATGTGACTGACACTTGATTTTTAACAAACACGAGTAAAATATATTCACTTACAATTGATGAATATAAGGTTTGTTAGTAAAGCTGAAGAGTGCCATACATAGTTCTTGTGGAACGTTCGAAAACATCTATTAGTAACGTAAGTTGGTTGTCCTCATTTGGGAACATTCAGTGTCCTCTAATAGTATGTTTGTAAAATGTAACATTGAGTACACCAGTACAGTTTTTTCCCCTATTCCATTTACTCTCAGATACCGAAAAACTTCGAATTACCAGTAGTGGTGCACACGCGTTCAGAACTCAGTTAACCGAAGTAAGTTTTACAAAATGGATACCCTTAACCAGGTAATGGATGATATTATGTGCTACTCTGTTTTCATACGTGATTTTTGAAAATAACCACAAATAATGACTGACGACAATCAAATTTTATCAGGAAAGGTTGCCAAAACGTAATACGACCTGACAAACGAAGTGAGATTTTTAAAAATAGTTTTTACAAACACAAACGTTAGAAACGCCTTTGTATTTTGAAATTAAAACGGCAAAGAGCTATGCGACGTATTTATTTTTTTACTGCCGGTCTTTACTTACAGCTTGAAATAGCACATTATGCTTAGTTCTTTCAGTGCTATAAAATATATAGATAAAATAAATTACGACTCGGTTACATTTAAGGCTTCAAGTGAAAAACAGAAGTAATAATGTGGTGGGTGACCAGATCAGAGACGTAATTATTCCAGCACTCGGCAAAAAATCTCTACACTTGGGTAAGGTTTGTCCAAAGTCTACAGCAGATGGATTGCTGACAACACGGTCGATCGGATGAGCTATCACTGAATGAAATCGGACCACCGAACAAGAAATGGCAAGCAAAATACCCGTCAGCCACACGCACAAAACCATACAGAAATGCCCACGACGTGCAACTACAAACCGTCGCTGCGAAGTGGACCGGAATCCCGGCTCGTGAACGCGAGCGCACGTGTGGCGTGAAAACGTACGAGTTGGAGAATACAGATCGTGTTTTACTGAGCGAGTTTTGCTCCAATATTTACCATGACTGACATTTTGTGATGTGAAGTCCCTATGCATTTTGGCGGTGATCAGTCGCACATATCTGATGACAGCAGCTGATAAACAGCGATAAGGTTGGGGAGTGAACTTTCCTAAATGAGACTCCATTAATCTGGTTGTCTCCGTCTGTGAGGACAACCCGAGTCCTGTGGTTAGATTAGATATTCGGGGTGTCAACTGACTGGTTATCATACCAAGCACTTTTTGTCGACCGACGAGATGGAGGTAAGATTATTTCCAATAGGGGTAGGCTAGCTGTTTTAGGTCACACCTATCTTCCGGATTGGAATCGTCGTGGCACACAGAATTTGTGTTGGAGACTTTGGAAAGGATTACATTCGACTGATCTCAATGGAGCGAATTTTGCTGTTGTCTGCTGAAGAAATGCTGTTAGAGGTACGTGATAATGAAAGCCCTATAGAAGTTTTTATTTTGCTGGTGACTTTTAAGTAAACAACACTGGCCTTGATGTTGAATGTTTACTTTTAGTGTTCATACGTAAGGTTTGGATATGAAGCTATCGTTAGAAGATAGGTTCCATGCCTGTTCTTATTTATATATCAGATTATTTTTCATTTTTCCTATTGTTGTATAGTAACTGCGAAGTAGTGACAGCCAATTATACGTATCGTAGGGGTCATAGGAGATGTACAGTTTAGAAAAACTGAAGATTTTTATTTACATGTAAACCTGTGTTGGACGATTTAAATAAACATATATCGGACGACTTTCTTAGTTTCAGTGGGCCAGTAGTAGTAGGATTTAGAAAAAGGAAATCGGAAGACAATAATTAGCACTGAAACCCAACTACTGCCTATCGAGCATACAACAATCACAGTACAACATACAGTAAGGAAGAGCTGATTAGTATCAACGATGAGAAACTGATAGTATCTGTATTCTACTGCAATTATTATGATAACCAAATTTTCTGCATACTAGGTTTAATATACCAACTACGTGCGTTGAGTTTGGACTTGAGTCCAACTAACGATGACGCAGTTACGGTAAATTCTGATTAGTTGTTCCAGACCAAGCATATTTGGATGTTAAGGGAGTGTTTTGTGCAAGTCGAACTGCCCATCTGATGTTGTTGACTTAGCGAGTTACCCACAAGATAGTTAGTTTCTCTAAAGAAAATTATTTTTTTAAAGGATGTTTGGATTAAGGAATTACTAGAATCGTCTCCCCTGATATACGCTAACACACTGAGAGCTGTTACAGTTTGTACAACCTATCTAAGTAGAGTAGAAAACGTGTTGCCGTGATCCGCTCTGTAACTATGCGTTATATCTACCCAGTAAAAATGTTGTCCTTCCCGATCTAAGGACAATCACAGACGAAATTCAGTTGAACCAACCATGTCTTAGCCGCTGTAATGATATCAAAGTTTCGTTTTCCAAAAAGTAATCTGTGCAGCCTGAATGACGGAGGCCACTCACATTATATTTAGCTGCGTTAAGTGCGACACGGTTGTGGATCAGATAATCTCTTGTAGAATCCGTGTTGACTTTTGGACAACAGTGCAAACCGAGTAAAATGCTTACGTAAGTGATCGTCACACAAATCCTCCAGGACCTCTGGGGTAAGCGATAATGATGAAATCTACCTGTAGTTAGTGAACTCATTTCGATCATTATCGTTAAAAACAGGTGTCAATGCGTACACGTACCAGACCATAGGAAGCTTCCCTTTTGGGGAGAACGATGAAGGATTCAGACAGTGGTTTCAGCAATTCTTCAGTATATTCCCCTAGTACCAAAGAAGTGATGAGACCAGAACTTAACGACACTTTTGCAAAGATATGACAGTTTCCGGAAAACAATGTGCGGTGTGAAAGTAACTATTTTTATGACTTTTGTAGTGGTGATACCAAATATGTGTACTGGCCGTGTGAGGCTGGTAGTGAACACATTCCGATACTTGTTGCCAACAGCATTGATGATTATCCTGTTTGAGACGATTCATCCTTGTGACGGAAGTGAGAGACTGCAGGAATGCTTTTTTTGATAAACAATGTCTTGCACTTCCATCGATAACAAGGTTGATTGGTAAACTGTGATTGACGGGAGAAAAAGCTCTGTTAATTCCAGCTTAAACTTAACTAATTTCAAGCAATTTTTGATGTAAATACAAAGATGCGGGATTCTCTTACGACCAATGTACACGTTACCAACAAAAATGTACTACTGGTCATTTCGAAGCAGTCAGACGAGAACTGACCCCCCAATCGTGGCCTAAGATTCTGATGAAAAAGCTTAATCGTACAAGTTATTTACGAGCAAACCGACTGCACACAAACAACTGTCAGTGGTTGACCTACAGTACTGAATCTCACTCATGATGATTCCTGATGTTTGACAGTCAAAAACTACTTATCTACTCACATTGAACACATGTGTATGACTGGTGACAGTGTGAGTAATGTAAGTTTGTACTGTAGTGTGTCTAGTGATTACTTTTCTCATGATAAAAAGGGACGCAATACATCAAGTAAACTTCAAAATCCCTGACCCATTTAACAAAATACGTCACAAACAAATCTAATTTCGACGCTTTAGTCCTGTTGTTTTTAGATGTAATAAGGTTTTGAGGAATCACGACCATTATTTACAATAATATATCAGTGGTTCTCAGTTATACTTAAATGCCACACAACCACAGATAAAAAGTAGACCACTTACAGCAATACAAAAGAAAGCAAAGAAGGGGAAGAGACCTAACTACTAAAAATGATTACATATGTGTTCAAACATTCAACTCCACGATGCTTACAGATTGCGAACAAACAACTGAATTATAAGGCGTATTGCTGACAATACAGGTCTCATTGCCCCACGTCATTAAGTGCACTCACTTCACAGATAACTCCGTCAAACAGTGACAAAATTCATGTCACTGAGTCCGATTAGCCGCCACCTCATATAACTCTTCTAGCCACCGACTCTGTGAGTCGCGAGAGCATCAGCCGGGGAGACGAACACTACCTACAGTGACCAGCTCCTTGATGAACGACTTCATTTCTATAGGCCAGGTCATTAGTTGTCCACGTCGCACCTTACGTCAATCAGTCGCAGCGTTAGCAAGAATGTTCGATGTGGCAGACAACTAGCTGGCACCCGTAGTACATAATGTAATCAACTTTGTCTAACCAAATGTAAGCATTGAAAAATGTAGAACTTAGATTTAGCGGAAGTTTCAGAAGAAATTATCTTGAATAATTCACAATTTTGCGAACCTTATGAAACTATAAGATGAGTGGATACTCGAATACAAAAGTGAGTCCCTTAAAATTGCTGTATGGTTTAAATACTCAGATTATACAGCAAACCTCGTGATAAAACCTCTTGTGTTTATCGTCAGTTTGAACAAAAACAAAGCCAAGGTTTTCGCAATCTGATATTTGGGAAAATACGTCCAGTGATCAAGGCGTGAGTTAAAATTTTCAATAGGTAGGATTCGCGACTGTTGAGAGTAATAGTGGATTTGTTGACTGTGGTTGCTGGTTCAGGCTTTTGGTTGTTTTCCCAATTCAGGAAACAGCCGGATATAGCTAGAAGTTGAGCGATGTATGATAAAGCGCGACTGAATCGGTCATCATCATCATTCACGACAACAACAACGACGACGACAAAAACAACAACGGGAGGAACAGCAGCAGCATCGTCATCTTCACCATCCTCATTATCGTTGTCATCATCACCATATCCATAACAATGCACTCTGTACTTGATTTTGGTGAAAAATATGGGGGAGTTAATGGGGAAATTGTCATCCGTTTAGAAAAAAAATGAACTAACGATTATGAAATAAAGATTCTCTAGTGAATTTTGCAAAACTGGAAATAAGGATCAATATTGCAAAAAGTTTTGAAGAACATATTTAAACAAAAATATTTTTACAAATTACAGTTCAACTTACTGTACTAATAACAGCGTCCTTGTTAACCTCGTACACTCATTCTTCTGTTATAGGCGGAGAAGTCAAAGGTAATCCATCAAACTGCGAGAATAATTTACTTCAGAAGTTGCTTCTCGTGGTTATTTAGTTTTTCGAATCTTTTGCCTTTTTTGCTTTCTTCAGTAGGCCTTTTGATTTTTCTTAACAGCTGTAAAGTTTTTATTGCTGGTTGTGCAATGAATGGTTGCTAAGCAAATCGAAAACGTTTTACAGTGTGCTACAAGTGTCTCACAGATGTTAAAGACATACGAACAGGAATACATATAAGGTAATTCACAACAGATATTTTATCGTTTGCATTGGCCAGCACACTAAATCCACAATAAAACGTTGTTAATTTTTAAGCTTCAGCTAGTTCCGAGTTAGGGTGTGGATTCATAATTGTCTTAGCTATTAAACTGCCATGTAAAATGACTGGGCTTAAATCATTATACGCATGCGGATCAATGGAATTTGAATTCTTTGCAACGTGTTCATGTTTGCAACATAACCGTAGTAGCAGGTTCACCCATTTTATGTTATCACAAGGCAGTTGAAAATATAACTCACACTAAAGGTAAGAAACTGACAATTTTATGGCGGTATGTTACTTTAAGGTACTAAACCTAAGCTGATTAGATACTTATCCAAAAACAATTTGTATCACCGGATCGAACGGTCAGGTGAGATGGAACAGACCTTTTTTGTATGAGAAGAACAGAGTGTTATCTTCCGTGTTTCTTGGTTGTGCTGGCCATCGAATCTGTGTGAATAACACCATATGTGACAAAGCTAATTGATTAATCACCAGCCAACTCTACAGGTGGGCCGAATATTTTCAGTAACAGTTTAGTTGGCATCATCAGGACTGTGTAGACAGTGGGATCCGAATGATCAGTAACTGCGTTCTGAACGACCTCCCCGTCGGAAGTAAAGGTGGCCATGAGTTTAAGTCAATGAAGTGTAACAAAACTCCTGGATCACAGTTTTTTTTAATCAAAAAATAAGTTGATTACATCTTTACCTTGGGATGAATCTTGAAGCATCGACAGGCCTAAAGGTCATCGAAAATCGTGGTCTTTGTGTTGTATAACAAGTAGGAACCAGAGGGAATGCCTCAACGCCAGGATAACCATGAACCAGAGGCGACTATCGGAATAGTGTGTAAGAGCTAGGGGAGAAGCGTCACCAAGCCGAATGACAACGTACTGCTACCCAATGCGTGTGAATGCACGTCAGCCACGGAAATGAGTGTATATGTTCGTGGTTCCATGTTTAAAATAACCTGTGCCGGAGTTCGTGCAATAAACGACTTGCAGGCTATGCGTGTTTTGCGGTCACAATAGTTGTAGACTTGAATGCTGCCTTCAAGTTGGTTGCTCGTAAAGTTATCTGGAACAGCCTTCTTTGCAAGGCAGTTCAAAGGAAATATGTGATTTTATTAAGATCATCGTGTGAGAACTGCGCAAGTAGGGAGTAAGTTTATGACCACTGTCTTGGTTAGCCCCTCTACTAAAAAATACGCGGACCTTGCTGAAAATAGTGAATGGTGCGGATGATTTATATGAAATGCGCCTCGCATCTTCTAATTTTAAAGTACTTCTGCAAAACGGGGACGTTTTCACTCCGACGTTCTCTGAGATTGTGTGCCGTTTCACACACTTAGGTATCACCGTTTCCATGCCGTGCGATACTGCTGGCGAGATAGCAACGAGGATAGCAAAGGCGCATGTTGTATTTGTTGTTCTTGGTCACCTGTAGAGTCCGAAAGAGATCCGACTGTCATTTGGCTGACAGGTTTATAACGCTTGCTTGTTCCATCCTGTCTTCTGATTTGTTCTCAACAAGGATGTCAACAGACTTGCAATGTTTGACTAGCGTTGTCTTGGCCAGCTAGTCTATGTCAGGTGCATGGATCGCGTGAGCAGTGCGGTTGTCCACCATCGCGTATTTCAGAACGCTCGGGATACACGGTCACTTAGTCAACTAATCAGATTTTACAGCCCGCCTGGGCTAGATAACGTACTCCGTGTGTCAGCTGATGGTTTACCGAGACTACCAAAACTCGGTTAAATCCGCGTGACGGGTAGGCAGCAAAGTGATTAAGAAACATGAAGACTCTGACTGTTCCATTGAACAAAGTGAATGGGAGTTGCCCATTCTGCTGGATCTCTCGTAATCACTTAAACCGCCGGTTAGAAAAGTAATCAAGATGGCGAATGGTATATTCAGAGACTTGCTTACATTCGACATTTTGATTTCTTCTGCTTCGCCCCACCTTCTGTCGTCTATGCCCTTATGACAAAAGAATGTTCCACGTCGTTGTTGCATGGAACGGTGTCTTGAGAAACAATACTTTCTTGTTAGGCTCATGGTCGTTGTTGAATCGCCAGAAGATTCCAATTATTCGTTCAGGTAGCCAAATCTTACGCACGGTCTGGGCTGGAAATATATACATACACATTTGTTGTTTTACCTCGTACTCAGCTTGACCGATTCCACAGTTGTTTGAATAAC